>APFE030438291.1:0-17691 GCA_000404065.3 Pinus taeda
TTTTGTCCATATCCCCCAAACGGTAGAATGGATTGACCTAAAATTTTCTGAGAATGTTGCCATCGTCCTTATGCACCTCCCCATGAAAATATTTTAGCCAATAGATGCACTAATCTAAAATAAAAATAAAAATGGCTAAAGTTGATGGAGGTCAATTTCTTGAAAACCGTGCATTGGAATCTGCTGAAATTGTTTGGGCATGTTACCATCATCCATGTGCATCTCCCCATGAAACAAATTTTTAAATAGATGCAATAATATTGAGAAAATTAAAACATGATTGTAGGTGATAGAGGTCCATTTCTCAAAATATTTGCACTGGAATTTGATGAAATCACTTGAGCATGTTACCATCATCCAGATGCATCTTCACCTGAAACAACTTGGAAAATGGATACATAGTTTTCAAGATATGACAAAAATAAATTTCTGCTCTATGTATTTTTGTTTCCTATAGTAAAAATAGAGCCTTCTTGTAGTATTTTAGGACAACAAGGAAAATGAATGGGAAAAGCTTGGGAATGATGGGTGGATGGTGGAAATAGCTGAGGCTGATGGATTGGCATGGCCTTGGTCATTCTGGAGCATCTGAGAAAAGGAGGAGAAAGTCCAAGTTTGACTTCCTTTGACTAGAATTTTGACCATTTTTTTTTATTTTTTTTGGTGCCAACTAGTTTTTGTTGCTTGCAGATGTTTGAGAGCACCTGCATTCATTAGAGAGATACATGGAAAAAATATTTTTTTTTTTCTTTTTTTTTCTTTTAGGCCTACTAGCTGCCTTAATGAGGTTTTCAAATAGTAGGTTTGCCTAGGTGCCTCAAAGGAGGTGTTCACCTAGGATATTTTATTTTTCTCTTTTTTCCAACCCATTGACCGCCTCATGGAGTTTTCAATTAATGAGCCAATCTCAGGTGCCTCAAAGGAGGTTTTCACCTGATAATTTTATTTTTTTTCTCTTATT
This sequence comes from Pinus taeda, assembly GCA_000404065.3. Classification (NCBI taxonomy): domain Eukaryota; kingdom Viridiplantae; phylum Streptophyta; class Pinopsida; order Pinales; family Pinaceae; genus Pinus; species Pinus taeda. The sequence goes on from APFE030438291.1 coordinate 962, forward strand.
TTTAATTGTTTCTACCTTACTCTACTTGAAAAACGAAATCACTTTCAAGTATAAGAATACTTCCAATGGAGCCATTTGCACATCAAGATGACATACAAACTAATGTGTAGGCTTGAAATATATGCTTTGACATGTACCTGAATTTGAGATATCAAATAGTTTAACTTTGATGATATCAGGCACTATTGAAGAAGAGAGTGTTGTTGTAACTTAATGACTGTTTGGAACCATATTTCAGTATAGTTGTGATGCCCCTGGTCTACTTGCTCAGTTGGATAATCTTGGATGTCTTCTTCTTCCATGACCTTCAAATCTTCCTCTTTTTGCTAATTTTTCTCTTGAACACATTGAGGATTTGATGGTAACCATGAGGGAACTTTCTCAATCTCTGATTTTGATGTTTGCTCTTCATAAAATGCAAACCATGATCCTTTGATATTCTCATTTGATTCTTCTTCTTCTGGATGTGGTCCTTCAATGATATCAAGAGAATATATTTTTTGCAATACTCTTCCCAAGCTAAGAAGAATACCATTTAGATTAAGAGGAGATGTTTGGAAGTGTTGTACCTCAACATTTTAAATGTGCTGAGCTACTTGTGTGGGTTTGGAAATGGTGGTATAGGTAGTTGAGTGGGAGTGGATCTATGAGATGGGCGTGGTTGGGATTTTTGTTGTGGTGAAGGTGGATGGTTGGGATAACTTGGAGTTTAGTATGGAGGATATTAAGGATGGCTCCCATACGTTCCTTGCCAATCTTGTTTCCAAGATTGGTTTTAGGGCTGACATGGCCAAGGTTGCCAAGGAAAGGGTGTATTCGAATTACTTTGAGATGGATGTGCATAAGCTTGAAATTGTGAATTAGGCTCTTGCATCATATCAGGATAAATAGGTTTCCATGGTCCTCTTGGAGGTACATAACATAGCTGCAATGGAAATTGACTTGCTCCATTGTCCTCTTGGTAAACTTCTTTCAACCTTGGTAATGAGGGGAAATATTTAACATCATGTGGTTCTGCATGGGCAACACAAATATCAACATCTTCTTTTTCCTCATCTTGCATTCTTAACATTTCTACTTGTTTTGTTATATTGCTAATAATTTTTTTTAAAGTCATCAAACAAATTTCCAAGTTTAGCTTCACTTACCGATCTTGACGCTGATATGCTTACATGTTTCACAAATTTCTTCAAATGATAATTGGTATACATCACCTTTGCTCATGAGATAAAGGATATCAATCCAATCATCCCTAATTGTTCTAAGTAAGAGGGTTTTTATTGTGTCAGATCCTAAATGATGTAGTTTTTCCCTCTTAACAGTATATCTGAACCTCTCTATTAGATCATCAAGGCTCTCATATTCTTTTTGATTCATTCTAAATGTTTCTTCTTTAAGATCACGATCTTTATATTTTTCTAGAAATATATTTTTCATATCATTCCATGATCTTATTGAATTAGTCCTTAAACTCATGAACCATTTAAGAGCTCTATCCTTCAATGTTGCCAAAAACAATCTCAGTTTTTTAGTGTTTAATAAGTAACCATAAGATCTAGAAAGGATTTCAAATTCAAAGAGAAAGGTTTTCGGATCCTCTGACCTTATACCATGAAATTTTGGAAGAAAATATGGAGGGATATTCTTCATATGTACACTGACATCAATATATTGAATGGGAATTCCAAGAGGATCTTCTTCATTGTCATGATTTCCATCCATTTCTTGTTCCTTCTCTACCACCTCTTCTTCCTCTACCTACAAAAATTAATGGTGATGTGCTCTTACACACCACATGATAAATGAGGGGAGGGGGGGGGGGGGGGGGGTGGGGTTGTCGTTGGAAGTATTTTTTATTTCTTTATTTTTTGAATAAGAATGCTAAAGGCAATGAATTTTTCTATTTTGAAAGAAAAGCACTTACTTATACTATATCTATATCTATCTATAAAGTCTATATATATATATATATAATATAATATATATAATATATCTATATATATATATATATATTTTAACAAAAAGTAAAAGAAATGAATCAAATATGGGAGAAAACAATGCATACTTTGACACCTCCCCGGCAATGGCACCAAAACGTGATGAGTTTCGGTATTGCAACAAGAATGCTGCAACTCCCAAGGCTACCAACTTTAATTATTAACTTGGGATTCATACAAACGTAAGAGGTATTGGCACTATATGTGCAGCATACAATGTGTCCTTCCTTTGATGTCATGATGTACTAGAGTGAATGTAAGGAAATCAAATCCTAAACTAATTTCATAAATTGAAATTTCACTTTGGAAAAGAAATTAATCCTAAGCAACAACAACAAATTGTAATTGAAATCCTAAGAGCATAAACTCAAATAAATATGACTAATCTACATTAGAAAAGAGAATGTCATAATTAGTGTTTATTATTCCCCAACCATTTATTTAGAGCTTAAGGGCCATGATTCAACCCTAAGGGACCAAAACCAATCTTTTTGAGCAAATCTAGGCAAGTATATACACACATGAAGAGTACTACATGAAACAATAGATTTACTACAGGAAATTATAATTCACCTAATGGCCAAGCAAATCAAATCCAAATTGGATGGGACAAATTTTTTATTGACTAGGATTTATTAGGTCTCCATTCCAATTGGAATTACTCAAAAATACCTTTGTTAACCCATGCTAAAAAATAGTAGAAAATTACTAAACTAAAATCAAGAAATTCGAGAACTAGTGAGCTAATAAATCTATCAAATGGCTACCCTAATCATGCGCAAATGAAATGGGGTAATTTTTGTTAACAACTAGAATGGTTTTGTGACATAATTCAAGTGGAATAAACTTGATTGAATCTCGTTAGCATGCTCTAAAAGATAGCATAAATTTACTGTTATTTGCCACAAGGGACTTCCAGAAATCTAGGTTTGGGAATAAGAAATGTAATTCAATTAGCTCTAAGGCTCCTGGGATGGCCAAACCCAAGAAAAATCAGAGTCATATGGAGGGGACCAATATTTAGAAGTTGAACATGGCACCAATCTTCATTATTTCCATCAATATAATTACATCCTTGCAAAAAATGAAAGTGGAGCTACACAAATATGAGTTCTCTCCACAAGAAGACTAATCAAAATCAACCCCTAGAGGAAAATTCGAATTGGTACTTATACAAAATGATTAGGAAGCATTCCCCATGAAAGGAGGAAGCTTTCCCCACCAAAATTCTTGATTAGTAGATCTGGTTCCCAATATTAGGACTCTGCATTAAATGGAAAGGAACACATTCCTAGATTTTCTCAATCATTGGAGCTCCATAATATGTGCCATAATTCCAGAATATATTGTTGATTTATTGTTTAATATTGATCCTCTTGTAGTAGGGATCAGGTCCCTAGATTATCTCCTACAAATCTCCATAATTTGCCCAATATTCTTATAATATTCCACAAAAATAAATAATATTAGGCACAAACATGCAATTGTCCATAAAACTTCCTAATGAACATATTAAAGTTAAAAATACATTATCTAATGCAAGAAGAGAGGTTTAATGTGCTGAAGGATAGTCAGATGGGCCTTAATTTATGTCTAATTTAGAGACATGGGCCTTAATTTATGTCTAATTTAGAGGCCCATCAACTAGCCCTTAACATGACTAGATTTTTTCCCACAGAGTTTCGAATTGATGACCTTCACATCATGGAATGACTTAATAGTACACCCGATCACCATTTATTCTACACCCCATGGGAGTTTTTTTTATGTTTTAATTTTCATCATTTTATGAGTATTTTTTGGTTCTTTTAATATATTTTTATATTTTTTTTGGTTTTTTCTTTGTTTTCTTAAAATAAATTTATATTTGTTTGTTTTTTTTTTTTAAATTTAAAATGGTTAGGTAACAATTATTTAAAAAAAAATGCATACTTGAGACATAAAAAAATTTAAAGTGTCAAAAATATGCCATGAAAAAAAAAGGTTGATGCTTTTCAAAATCCACATGAAAATAAACAACATTTAAAAAAATATATCCATGCCTAATATTATAAATTTAGAGTGTCAAAATAAGCCAAAAAAAAGGGGTTGATGTGTTGGCTTGTTGGGGCCTAACCCAGGTTCAGAAGTGATTTAGCTAAACAAATCTCGAAACTACCTGCCCTTTCAGCAACAGTCCACGGTGCGTGGACTGAGGTCTCACCCAAGGTAGTATGGGAGGGTGCTGGAACTAGGTTTCTGCACCCTAGGGATGTCTTGATGAAGGCTGGTAAGTTCGCGAACCAATCCTGTGCGCTTGCGTTTCTTTGCACAGCAATCTGTCCTTTGCAACTTGTGCAACTACTTCTGCGTAGCTCCGTAAAGAGAGCGAAGAGGTGCTATCTAGATCCTAATTCTTGACTGTGCGTTTATTATAGATCTTAAATTAATTATGTGGGCCCAATATTCTCATTAATCATTCAACATTCATAACAAGTGCGCATAATCATAAACTGTAAAGAGATGCATAAAGATAATAGAAGCACAGAATATTCCAAAATTAAATTATCTTTTATTAATCCTCTGTTCAGATACAATCCCAACTCCACCCTGCGCACTCAACTCGAGGTGTCCGTGCACACAGCTACAAACTCTACCAGGCCTCTGCGCACTCAGCTGCAGAGCCTCTTACTACTACTACAACCCAAGACTTGGACTTACAGACTCAGAGCTAATTCATCATCCAAAAACCCATATGACTTCTCCAAGCTAAGACTGCCTTTTACACTTAGAGCCTCGCTCTATTTATACAATCCCATTGTCCGTGGACCATGGGTAGGCCGACACATTCTATATTAAATTACATTATTTTAGGGCAGACAACCCTAGAATCTCGTGCTCCACACCCGCATTTTGTGGGGTCTTTACATTACATTGACCAAAACTCGGGCTTCAAGCCCCAAAAACCCGCTATGGGGGGATCCGCTGCCGAATAGGCCCCCAACACAATCATCATGACTCATCGCAAGTCACTCAGCTGGTGCAGTGATCTTCACGTGGAGTCCATCCAGCAACTTCTGCACTTCGCTTACGTCTACAACACATTCTTCTGTTATTCGTTGTACTAGTTGTGCACGTATCTCCGATGCGTCGTTGTCAGGTGAAATTCCTTGCCTCAGTGCATATATGCCCTACATCTGTGCCAGCTTTCCCTCGATCTTGGTGGTGACCATGAATGCTTCCTCAAGCCAAGGCTAGATGCGTGCTTTAAGCACTACTTCTTTTTGGCGCGCGACGTCCACCTATTCCTTTAGAGCTTGGGCCTCATTCATCTTGGCAAGTCGCTGAGTAAGGGCGACTGTCTGTGCAGTCCCCCTGATATTGTCATATGCCTGCTATAACTGCCATGCTTCTATCTCCAAACACTGTATGGTTGGATCTTCCTGCAGTGAGGTGAGCATGAAGAGGGATTGATCCAACAATCTTGTGCAGTCCTATACAGCATGCTCTGTCACTTACAAGCGCGGCCTGCAGTTGATCCATGTTTGTATGCTCGCCTCTACGAACACCCAAAACACCTTTATTTCATGAATCCTCGTCGCATCTTTCATTTCCCAGAGCGAGGTGTACCTCACGGCTTCGGGTAGGTCACCCTCAATCGTGGGAAACTGTTTGTCTTCCAGCAGCTCCCCTGCTTCTATCGTCATGCACCGCAATGATTTTATCATCATGTTGCAATTTTACATTGTCACTTCGTGCAACCGATTCTGCCAGCATTCTACTTCTTCATCTGAGTTCGAAGTACAGGAACTGTCGCATTCCCACGAGATTCTTCCATTTGCATTTGGGTTCACCCGATCCTGGTCTTGCGTAGTTATCTAGTAAATGGAATCCATCTCATTGTCACTTTCATCGTCGCACACAGGTTCAGTATAGCGTGCTCCTTTGGATGGGTCTAACGAGACTACCATGCATAGTGAATTTTTCTCGAATATCATCTTCCTCTTCTTCAAGTTGATGACTCCATTCATATCAGTCACCTAGTTGATTCCTAATGACGCGGGATAAGGGTTGCTGTCATCGATAATCTCTATCACTTCAAAGTCCATTTGTCTGCTCGCGTCTTTAATATCGACTGTTACTCCTTGCAACCTTCCCATGGGCATGATCTTTTGTTGGTTCACCATTCGTAATTGAATAGGGGACCACTGCAACACGGGCCTGCCCATGCGTTCCCAGGTTTGCTTAGTTAACACATTCTCATCGGATCCCAGGTCCAAGATTACCTGATCCATTTCATATTCACTAATCTATGCCACCAATCTCATCTCCCTTCCAGTGCACAATGTATGCTTTCCCAGTTTCCAGACTATGCACAGTTCATCCGATCTTGCGCACCTAGTTATCAGCTCTTGTAATCGTTTAACTTCCCTATTATCACGCAACAACTTCATGCATGTCTCCTTACTCTGGTAGTAAGCATGGAAGGTCCATTCCCTGCTCTGGTTGATCCTTACTACCTGAAGTGGAGGCCTCCGTGAAGCTCTTCTTAGCTTCCATAAACATTGCCTTTGCGCTTTCTAAGTCGAACTCAGGTTCCTTTGCAGGAGCCTTGTGAACCTATGTATATTCCTCGGGCTTCTTCCCCTTATCTTCCCTATGATCACACCACTTCTGAGCATCACGTTCACGTTGGGGTCTTCATCTCGAGGTTCAGATCTCATCATTTGGATATTCTAAGTCGGAGGAGGTTGGAGTACTCCTTTCTCGTGCATCTGTGTGATTAACGTAGGACAATCCACTGGTTCATGATCAAACTGAGCAATATACGAACAAGATATTCTCATTGGGTTGGTACAATTGTGAGCGTAGTGTCTTGGTCCTCCGCAATTGTAGCAAATCAACTGTCCCCGGCCCCTGCCTGGTCCCATGCCTCCTCGTCCTTGACCTCGCCCCTAAAATCCAGTGTGCGCCATCCCCGCGGCTGAGTCGAGGCCTCGCGCTTCTGTCAGAATCATATAGGTTGGGGTTCGCTCCATCATTAACTCATAGCTACGACAAGTACGCTCACCGTGGCCCACCGATATACAAAAATTACAAAACAGTTGCTAGGGAGTCTGTGTATACTTCTGCAACAAATGACAGTTATCAGTCGTGTTCTTTCCCCCTATCTAACAGATCGTGCACCATAGCGTGGGTGCTGCACTTGGCCCTTCCTATGGATCTGGTCTCAATGGCATTAGCCCCCCTCCTGCCAAGTAGTTCGCAAATACCAGATAGTGGTCCTTGTCGTGGCCCTAGCCTTTGCATTTTATGACCACACTTCATTGCCCACCTCCGGCCACGGTGCCCTATCCTGCTTCAAGCTCTACATTTCCAGGCATAGATTCTGTAGCTGCGCATGGATTTTTTGAACTCCTATCCCTAGATCCTGTATCGGTGTTTCATGTAACCTCATCGCCATTTCCAACACTTCAGCCTGGGTTGAAAGCTTCTGTTGTGACAACGTCGTCCTCAAGTGTGGTGTCAAAGATGGCATAGACCATGCGTGGTGCTGCGCATTCGTTAGTGTCATATTAGCCTCGCAGATCATACCCTTAAACCTCTAATCCAGATCCTAGGGGGCCTCACCTGGAAGCATCGCAATTTCTTTAAATCCAATGATTGACTACGTCTCTGATTTCGATCAGCTAAATTCTTTGTTCAGTGCATTCTGGATCTCTACTATTCCTGCATTTGGGTGATCATTAGGGTGCTTGATATACCATGTCAATGCGTGACCCTGCAGAGCACTCGCCAATGTGACCTTCTTAATGTTGTCATTCGTGACCCCTTATGCTTCCCACACTGCTCTTACCATGAACCAGAATTGGTCTGGATCCTCATTTCTTACTCCTCTGAATACTGGTAACTTGATCGCACTCGCCATGCTGAACTGTGGGGGTAGTGGAGGTGGGATGGGTGAAGATGGAGGTGAAGGAGGTGAAGCGGGTGGTGGCGTAAGTGGAGGTGGTAATTGCAGAATGCGCTGCCTTATCAAACTAACCACACTTCTTGGAGAGACCCGAGCGAGCTCTTCCTCGCTCTCTCACGAAGGTGAAATCAAGGGACTATTTCCTAATTCCCTGCTACCTTTGTAGATCCTTCTGCTCCACATTGTTCCAAACATTAATGTATTCACATCACCTGTTTTTCGCATAACATCATCTTAATCCAGGAATTCATGGATTTAATGTACCTACCTCACGGTCCCTTGAGAAAATGTCACTCTATTTCGCTGTAGCTCACGGTCATGTCTATCGCAAACTCAGTGATAAATCCCCCTATTATCCGGTCAAGCCAATGGTCCACAGTTCACATGATATTATCTCCTAACGTCTCTAGTCTTCGCACTAATTCTAGAGTCCACACTATCGGTTGATCAAACTTATACCTTCCCTGGCTGTCGGCTAACCTCACGATTCACTCATACAGTTCAAAAGGGAAGGACGTGAAGAAGATCTCGTGGATTTCTGTATATACGTATTGATCCAGGCACCTCTTCTTAGATATTTGCAGAGTTCTGTTTTCCTACATCACGAACTCGTGAAGCTTCTTGTCCAACCACTCTTCAATTTCCTCCTTTGTAGGGTTCCAATGGCATGACATCAGATATCCCTTAGGCAAATCCTGGTCCTGGCAATAGAACCATTTCTTGGCTTGTTGGGGCTTGACCCAGGTTCAGAAGTGATTTAGTCAAACAAATCTTGAAACTATTGGCCCTTTCGGCAAGAGTCTGCAGTGTGCGAACTGAGGTCTTACCCGAGGTAGTATGGGAGGGTGTTGGAACCAGGTTTCATGTTTCTGCACCCTGGGGATTCCTTGATGAAGGCTGGGAAGTTCGCAAACCAATCTTGTGCACTTGCGATGCTTCGTGCAACCATTTGTCCTTCGCAACTTGTGCAACTACTTCCGCGCAGCTTCGTAAAGAGCGTGAAGAGGTGTTGTCTAGATCCTAATTCCTAATTGTGCATTTATTATAGATCTTAACTTAATTATGTGGGCCCAATATTCTCATTAATCATTCAACATTCATAACAAGTGTGCGTAATCATAGAATGTAAAGAGATGCACAAAGATAATAGAAGCACAAAATATTCCAAAATTAACTTATCTTTTATTAATCCTTTGTTCAGATACAATCTCAACTCCGCCCTATGCACTCAGCTGTAGGGGTTTGCGTACACAACTGCAGACTCTTCTAGGCCTCTGCGCACTCAGCTGCAGAGCCTCCTACTACTACTATAACCCAAGACTTGGACTTACAGGCTCAGAGCCAATTCATCATCTAGAGACCCATATGATTTCTCCAAGCTAAGACTGCCTTTTACACTTAGAGCCTTGCTCTATTTATACAATGCCATGGTATGTAGACCATGGGTAGGTTGGCACATTCTATATTAAATTACATTATTTTAGGGCAGACAACCCTAGACTCTCACGCTCCATGCCTGCATTTTGGGGTCTTTACATTACATTGACCAAAACTCAGGCTTCAAGCCCCAAAAACCAGCTATGGGGGGATCCACGCCCAACATGATGTTGCATCTACACTTTTTAAAATTGGCATGAAATTCGCTAACATTTAAAAAAAGTGTACAAAGGAAATTTAAAGTATAAAAAATACTCCAAAAAAAAGTGTATTTTGAATCAACACTTTTCAAAATCGGATGAGTTTTTTCTACCTCTAACAAAGTGATAACTTGGTTCAACTTCCATTTGATTGGTTATTGTGTTGAAAGCTCCAAAAATGGCTAAGTATGGGATCAATGAGACAAGAGAGAACAAACAAGCCCTGAAAAGATGATCTTACACCCAGATAACATCAACACACATCAAAAAACTCAAAATCCACATGCATACCTTAAAGCAATGGCAAAGTGACACTTTTTTCCAAAAGAAAAATTGTAATTTTATTAATTAAAACAACATTACATGTTGCAGATGTTGTGGTGCATTCCATCAGCAGTTGTTGACTGTTGATCAGAGTTCATGAAAAACAAGAAAATAATGTACAAGTGGGGAAAGTCATGCTTTTCTCCCATTTTTCTTCTCAACCTTTCGCCACTCCCCTTGAGTTGGTAATGTAGATATAAGTGCTAGTGAAGTGTCAGCCACAGGTTGGGGGTTGTCTTTATCAGAAGCTGAGGTGTCTGATATGTGATGTCGTTTGGATCTACTGGTGTCCATTGTTTCTAGTATCTTTACTAGCTGTGAGTTCATAAGATCTTGTGGATTTAAGTCCTCTGCTTCTGTTTCTTTATTCATCTGATTGTTCTCATTGGGTATGACATGTTTGACATCCTCTTCCTCCTCATCATCGGAGAGTGGTGGAGGAAATTGCCATCTCTTGGTTTGTTTCCCTAATTTCTTCTTCCTACGAATGTCTTTTTTGGCTTCTGGACACGTGTTTTGTAGATGACCTATTTGTCGGCAAGTTCTACATTTGAATGTTGTATTTTCATAATCTAAGATCTGTGTCCAACACCTCTGTTTATGCTTCAGTTGGATTCGATCCGACAAACCTCTACTGAAATCTACTTCCACACAAATTCATGCGAATGTGTAGATTATTTCCTCTAATATTTGGGTGTCCATTTCTATATAACGCCCGGTGGTGTTAACGATTCCTACAAGGACTTGTTGGTTCCAAAGATGTATTGGGAGGTTGTGCAGGCGAACCCAAATTGGCATCCTTGAAACAACCATTGTGTTTGCATCAAATTCTGGAAACCATGCTGTGATGAAGAGACCCATGGACCCCCAAAACCAAGGTCCTTCCTATATTATAATATCTATAGCCTCTGCTGAAGGGAAGTTCACTATGAAGAAACCCTTGGAATAGAGATGTATTTCACAGTGTAGTCTAGTTTGTGAAAATCCAATGAAATAGCTCAACATGCTTGGGCCAAAAATAGTTGAATTTGCAAATTATAGCTTGATTTTCAAATATGGTATAGTGCTCATCTATTTTTGGTATATCTATGTTTAATTCTGGGGCATTATTCAACTGCTCCACAATATATGGCCTTGGTTCCATTCCTGCTTATTTTGGTGGTGCTGCGGATGTATTTTTCCCTTGGAGAATGTTTTTGAAAGATAGTCTTCCATTTTTTTCCCCTGATGTGTTTCTGTGTTTTTTGCTGAGCAACTCCCAATTCCTTCTCCCCTATAAGGATTTTTACTGTTATTTGCCATGACACCTCTTAGTCTCAGATTGAGAATTATGGTTGACACAGGTGTGATTTTGTAGTCCATAAGATGCTTGGAGTCCTGGAGTGCTCTGTCCTCATGTATCAAATTTTGTAAACTGGTGGGATATCCCACTTATTGTGAGACAAGGTTCTTCAGATGCTTCATACTATCGGTTCCATGTACCCAAATCAAATGTGTTTTTCCAATAGGGGTTTTGACAAAAACTTGGAAACGAAGGGTATGATGAGCTCCAAAAATGGGTAACTTATTGGGCTCATTTTGCCTATTATTCTCGATTAATCCACCATTCTTCATAGTTTTATGCATGCTTTTGAATATATTTATGTTAATTGAATGAATGAGAATAGTCACTTGACGACAAAGTCTAATACATGCTTATTGCAGATTTTTGGACATCTTTTGGACCAAGGTCAAGCATTTATGAGCAAGTTGACAATCAAATACGAAGGAACAAGGCTGAGGATTTGTAGGAAGGGTGTCTCTTGCACTAAATTACCCCTTCCTCATTTCTCCACCATCAGCTCGGAGTTCAACATCCCACCAAACATGATTTCAAGGGGCAGCCGAGCAGATTTTGTGAAGTGGCTGATTAACTACAGTTTTGAGCAGCCAAGCTCCTAAATTTAAGGAGGGCTGTTGGGAGTCCTCGTGGTGCATAAGTAGGAAGGATTCAAGCCTTGGTAGTTTAGCTATTGAACAGTTGTCTTTCACACTTTAGTGCAGCTTTGCATTTCAGCTCATTTTCGAGCTCTTGCTGTAAACAGTTTTGTGACATGATTATTTTTTGAGTAATGGAGATAAATTTCGCTTTGCACCAGCTCTGAGCTTTCTTAGGAGGCTGTAGCTCTTGGGGTTGGGCCTAACCCAAGTGCCAATACCTCCTTTGTGTACTTTTATGTGTTTTCCTTGCATTCATAGAATAATTTCTATTATTTAGGTTAAGATCTTGCTTTGTTACTTAGGTTGTTTTTTATTATTAAAATAACTTTTCATGCTTAAGGTTGATTTGACAGTTTGGTAACAAAAAATATCTGCAAAAAGGCCATCAAGCAATCCTTGATCTCATCTCTCCCTCCTTGGGACCATGAGTTGAGACCAAGGCATACTTGCTGCACAAAAACACTGTTTTTGACTTTCCATGCAATTGCTAGTGTTAGATGTTTAGTTGGAAAAGTTGATACCAGTTGTAATTGCATGTTTAGATTTGTTCTTACTTAGTTTCCATAGTTATCTTGCATGATTTCTTGTCAATAAACTTCTGTTCATCATGTTTCTGGTTTCTAGGTCAGATTAGGTCAAAATAGATAGATCTCTGGTCTTTCTAGTCTTTGTTCGATCAATTTTGGAAAATAGTGTGCAGAGCACCTGTAACACATCCCTGCCTATCCTTCCTCCATCATACAACCTACTCCAACCCCTAATCCAAGATTCCTTCCCTTCATTTGCCACACTTTTCCAATTTGCCCTAATTTCTACATTCTTATGCAGCATTGCTCCCTCCATCCTTTAACAAATCCAACCACCTTCATCACTCCTTAGCTTCATTTACCAGGTCCTAGACCCCTTCACATCCTCATCCATCCTCCATTTCCACTTTCCCACCGTTTTTCCACCGTCAACCCTCTAAAATCCTCTTTCGGCTCTTCCTGTAGAACATCCTGTAGAACCCCTGTAGACTTCCTGTAGAAGTTCACGTGAGCAGCTTTTCGAGATCTGATCACTATGAAACTCTCTAGAAGGGTGCTAGGGACCCCTTAGGCCCTCTTCTCACCTTCCCAACCTCTTGCAAGCGCCCACTCCATTTCCTTTCGCCAATCAACCTCTGCACAGTGAAAAATCGTTAAAGCACATGCAAATAATTTTGCAAAATTACTAAAAAATATAAAAAGATGTTTCTTCCACATTTTCCTTGAGAAGTAGCTTTGTCACATGCATTTTACCTTTCCAAGAGTCAATGGCATCCATTTCCACAGCTTTCATCTCTTTTCTTGCACCAGTAGGGTTAGTTGGTAAAACTAGGGTTTGCTAGGGTTTGCATTTCCTTTTAGCTTTCAACTTATTTCTGCAAGTAGACTAGCCTCTTTTGAGTTAGCTTTCATCCATCACAGTTAAAAGATTCTTCTAAGAGCTCATAGAAGTTGGCTTAAGCTCCTTGTGAAATTGTGCCAGCTGATCAAGTGATAGCCTGCGGCAAGAGCTAGTACTTGTGCATATAGCACAGTTGCTTCCAAGTTTGTTACGAACAACCGGGTTGATAAAAGTAAAGAAGGGAGTCCCAAGAGTTGCAGCATCATTGCTGCAATACTGGAGCTCACCATCTTTTTAGCGCCGTTGCCAGGGAAGCATTAGAGTATTTGTGATTGCTGCTTTTCTTCTATTTTCTACTGCAACCTTCTGCTAAGTAGTTTATTTAAGAAAGAGTAGAGTAGTTGTTTCATTTCCATTCTGCAATTTCATTTCCGCAAAAGTAGATTAGACGTTTCCTACTTTCCTAGACTAGCATTTCAATTCTGCAAGCGTAGATTAGCATTTCAATTTCATAATTTCAATTCTGCAAGCATAGATTAGCATTTCAATTTCGCACTTTCAATTCTACAAGCGTAGATTAGCATTTCAATTCCGCAATTTCCATTCTGCAAGCATAGCTTAGCATTTCAATTCTGCAAGATAGATTAGTCATTTCCTGCTTTCATTTCAATTCTACAATTTTCATGCCAGCAAGGTTTATTTTAGTCAGTTGCAATTTGTTGTTCAATCAATTTCAGTTTTGCAGGTACAAGCAGAGAAAAACACAAAAATCAACCAAAAATATTTCATTTCATGCCTCGCAGGAATAGAGACAATTCAGGAAAATTCTTACCCAACACCCCCACTACATCACTAAGTCACCCTTCTCTCTTCTTCGGTGGCAGTGAACCTCCAGAGATATACGAAGATCCTCTAATAGAAGAAGAGCAAGAAAACATTCCTCTTGAGACCATGGCTGAACATAGAAATGATATAGGAGATGAGGAGAGAATAGAAGGTGCTTTTTCCATCCAAGAGACCAATGGGGACACAAAAACGAAAAACATAAGTCCCTCATCCTTACCTCACTTCCATGAATTAACCATTAAGGACCCTGATACCTTCTTGTTTGAGTTTGTTGTCCTTTGTCTAACTTATGACTATGTAGAAGACGAGCAAAAGTTGAAACTCTTTCCCTCTACCCTCAAGGATGTAGCACTACGCTAGTTCATGGGGTTACCTGGAAACAGTATCACAACTTGGGCTCAGATGCAGCAAGCCTTTAACAACAAATACCGAGATTACTGTAGGTCAAAGGAAACGAAGGGAGAAATCTTTCAGATGACCATGGGAAGTGATGAATCTTTAGAAGACTATGAAGAAAGGTTCCAACTCAGTTATAAAAGGGCCAGGTGCACGCTTGACCCTGAATCATTGAAGCTGGTTCTGCTTCGAGGAGTCCCTGAAGACCTTCTAGATACCCTCCATTTGCTAGCTGGAAGAGACATCTACCAACTACCTTATGATGACATAAAGACTGTGTTTAGAAACCATTCTAGGGTAGCCCGGAAAAGAGGTAGGGGGAATCAACTTTTAGCCAGTGCCACCTTCTCCAAACATGAGTTTGAAAATCAAATGGAAGACCTTAAAAGTGAGGTGAGATAGGCCATTGCCATGCAAATGGATACCTTCCGAATCCAATAGAAGAAAGAGGAAGCTAAGAGGGCTTTGGCCAAGGAAGCATCCTCAGAATGAGTGTCCATTGCACTCAGTAGAGATATGTTTCGTTTGTGAGGTAGACCACCCTACAAACTAGTGCCCAACCCTGCCTGGACTTAAAGCTATGTACCAAGGGGTTGAAGGAGCCACTGAACCACTCTACTTCCTAAATCAAAGGAGGCCACATGGATCCAGAACTTACCAGCAGCGGATGCAAGGGACATCCCAGACCTATTACAACCCCAACCAATCCACTTACATATTCTTGGGGTCCCCCTGCTCATCCTTCTTGGTCCGCACCCCCTCCTTGGTCATATCCATCTCAATACCATACTCAACTTGCTGTTCATTCGTTTCATTCTCATGTTCAGCCACAACCTGAGTGAAATGCACCTCAACAGGGATGGAGGCCCCAATACAACTCTCCTCCTACTATTTTGTCTCCACCACCTGCTCAACCACAACCATTACCTCCTGCTCCTCCAAGACAACCCCAAATGCCTGCTCAACCGAACCCGAACCCTAATAACAGATAGGCCCAACAGGTATATACTGGAGAGACAACATGCCCTAACTATGCTGTGGAGATTTAGGAGATCAACCTATGATCTGGGAAGGTCCTCCCAAATAGGCAACCTCCTCCTAAGGAGGATGAGGAAGAGAAACAATAAAGTGAACCCAAAGCCATTCCACCCTTTCCTGAGACACTAACTGGAACCACGCAACCAAACCTAGAAGAGACTGAACTTCTGGGAGAGCTTAAACAGTTATGTGTAAAAATACCACTTCTCCAGGCCATAAAAGATGTACCAATCTACAACAAATTGATCAAAGAGAAGTGTTTCAGGCACCCAGGAAGGTGCAAGAGGGACGCCCCAACTATCAATGTCATAGGACAACTGTTCGACCCAATGTTGGGACCAGTAATCTGTCCAAAATATCTGGACCCTGGGAGTCCTGTAATTGATGTCCACATCAATGGCACCATAATCCCCCACACCTTGATTGATCTAGGGGCTACCATTAATGTGATGCCCAGGGACACTATGCTCAAACTAAACCTTCAGAGTTCCCTAAGAAAGACCTCGATAGTACTGCAGTTAGCAGACCGCTCCACCGTGACTCCCGAAGGGATTGTGGAAGACATCATGGTCTCTGTTGATTCTTGGGAGTACCCTGCAGACTTCTTGGTCCTTTAGCCAAAGGCAAAACTCACTGGATACCCCCTCATTTTGGGAAGGCCTTAGTTAGCTACTGCAGATGCTTACATTAGTTGTCAAGCTGGGAGCATGACCATCAAGAATGGGCCTATGTCCAAATAGCTAGTCCTATATCCTCCTGCCCAACTTCTGCTAGAACATGACTTACCTCTTTGGTTGGAGGAGGAAGATGAGGATAAAGCCTACTCTACACCATTGTGCATAGTGGAAGCCACCAGGGGAGGTCCTCAAATCGAGGATGACCTTATTGAGAATTTGATTCAAAATCCACCTCCCAGAGTGCTGCCATTAGAAGAGTTGGTAGAAGACACCCAAGCCAGTGCTTTAGTGGATCTCTGTGTGGATGATCTGACCTCTCCCCGAGTTAAGAATGTGGAATTTGGCCCTGAAAGAACCTTGAAGATCAACTCATCCCTATCCCCCTCTCAGGAGAAGGAGCTGTGTAGCTTATTGAACTGCCATTTGGATGCTTTTGCTTGGAGCTATAAGGAGATGAAAGGAGTCCACCCTTCAGTCTGTACCCATCACATTTACATTAAAGAGGATTGTAAAC
>APFE030438294.1:720-16161 GCA_000404065.3 Pinus taeda
CTCCTTCTCTCTCCTTCTCTCTATCTCACCTTTTTTGTCTCTTTATCTCACCCCTAAAAATACACACACTCTCTCTCCATCTCTCCCTTATCACTCCCTCTCTCTCTCCACTTCTCACTCTATGTGTCTTTCTTCTTCCCTCCTTCTCTCCCCTGCCAACTCCATATCTCTATCCCTCCCTCTCTCCTCCTCTCTCGCAAGTCCTATCTCTCATCCTTCCTCTCTCTCCCTCTCTCCCTCTCTCTCTCTCTCTCTCTCTTATTATTAATATTTGAGTATTAATATTAGGTTTAATAATGTTGTTTTTCGTGGTATTACTAATAATTTGCCCCATGGTATTTGGCCAGGCTTCACCTAAATAAAACCTCATGTTTGAGTGTAAGTGTAAAGAAGTTTATGGAGTAAATATAAAAAGAGGTTTACAAAGTATAAAGAGGTTTTATTTATTTAGCATACGTGTTTATTTATATTTTTATTTATTTATCATATCTCTTTTATTTACCATGGTATTTGGCCCATAGGTTTGGTATATAATAGATGTTGATTTCTAATCCTATTTGATATATTTTTTTTATTGACCATACTTCTTTATAACTCTTATATTTATTTATTTACCATACCCTTTTTTTTCGTAAAGATGGTATTTGTCCCATGGTATTTGGCCCATGGTATTAATAATTATTTGCCCCATGGTATTTGGTCCATATGCTCCACCTAAATAAAACTTATTTTTTGAGTTTTCGTAAATATAAAGAGGTTTATGGCGTAAATACAAAAAGAGGCTTTATTTATTGACCATACCTCTAGTTTATTTATATTTTTATTTATTTACCATACTTTGGAGTAAATATAAAAAAAATGTTCTATTTATTTACCATACCTCTGGTTTATTTATATTTTTATTTATTTACCGTACCTCTTTTTTAGTATTTGTAAACCTCTTTATATTTTAAATTTATATTATGTTTATGCATAATAATAATTAGATTGATTTTTAAATAAGGCCGACATTACATTAACAATGTTAAACATTATGTTTAAGTTTACTTAGAAGTTTACGATTACATGTTTAAATTTTTATGTGAGATCTACCCCCATGATGGACTGTAAAGCCCCTCTGGGCGCAATTACATTTATAATGTGTATTTTAAAATAAAAATTCTAATCTTTTAATTTAATTATCAATAATTAATAAGATTCAACCACATGTTTACATGTTTATATTTTTATGGGAGATCTACCCCCATACTGGAGTGTAGACCCCCTCTAGGCGCAATTACATTTACAATGTCTATTTTAAAATAAAAATTCTAATCTTTTAATTTAATTATCAATAATTAATAAGATTCAACCTCTGTAGAGTAATTTTGCCATGGTTGGTAAACTATATAACATTTATATCATAACTTGTTTCAAGATAAGTCACAATTTTCTATTCTAACTAGTTAAATCTCTATTATTTACCTAATAATTATTAATAATTCAAATAAAATTCCTAAAACTTATTCCTTATGTTTAATATTGGAACAGTAAAATTAAAAAATAAAAATAAAAACAAACCCACCAAACCTGATGAGTGTAAAATGCCAAGAGAGGTATCAAATGTTACAGCACGATAAATTTTCTGGCAGCAAGCAAGGTGATACTGTAAAGAAATTAATATCGATTGAAAATTTTGCGTGGACCTCATTTTCGAAGTGAAAATATCGATTGACTTTACTCCTCTTACTAAATTCCTGAAACCTATTCCAATATAAACAAAATTATGTAAAGAAATTAATATCGATTGAAAATTTTGCGTGGACCTCATTTTCGAAGTGAAAATATCGATTGACTTTACTCCTCTTACTAAATTCCTGAAACCTATTCCAATATAAACAAAATTATGTTAATGTTCATCCAAGTGTAAGCCAATATAAACAAAATTATGTAAACAAAATTATGTTAATGTTCATCCAAGTGTAAGCCAATATAAACAAAATTATGTTTAATATTGAAACAGTAAAATAAAAAAACCAAAAACTTATTTGCAATGTTAATCCAGTGTAAAATGTAAAATGCTCGGAGAGTATCAAATGTTAAAGCATGCAAAATTTTGTGGCAAGCAAGGTAATACTGTAAAGAAATTAATAAGATGCGAAATTTTGCGTGGACATCATTTTCGAAGTGAAAATATGGATTGACTTTACTCATTTAAGTCGTCCGAATTGCGTATCCTTCGCTCCTGATGTTTAGTTTTGGATGTATGAAAATCAACAGAGACCTTGACTTGTTTACCATGTTTCTTTCCATGTGGTTTAGAATAATGAAAATCTTAAAGAAACGAAAACGAATGATCTTGACCTGCATAATCAGTCAACAGGTAAGAAAATTTTTATGAATGAAGATGAACGATGACTTGCTACTTGCTTTACCAGTCAACACAAAGAAAGGTACGTTATAGAAAAGTCTCTGTTTGAAGTTTCCATTCGTCTTCCTATTTGATAGGTTAGACTAGAGTGTAGCTTAGCGGTAGGTAATACAAGAATAGTCCAATTGCAAATAATTCAATTGTAATCGCGTTCACTGAGGGAAGTACATTCTAGAGAAGTATGAAAATTTTATGAATGAAAATGAATGATGATTTGCTTTACCAGTTAACCCGTAGAAAAATACGTTATAGAAAAGTATATGTTTGAACTTTCCATTCGTCTTCCTATTTGACTAGAGTGTAGCTTAAGAAAACGTAACGTACTATGAAAATGTATTTTAGTGATTGACATGGAAACGTCAAGCACATGTTTTGATTAAAGTTCACCAATAACATGCTACTCCAATTTTGTTGAGATATTTACTTTTACTATCTCCCAGGTGGTCATAGTTGGTTTTGTTTCACTTGAGTTTAGTCAGAATTTTCTGTAGTCATTTCGTGTTGTTTGTTTTCTTGTTTACTATATAGTTCTTTTTCTGTGTGTATTTTTGTAGTCATTTCTTGTTGTTTGTTGTCTTGTATATTATGTAGTTCTTTTTCTGTGTATTTCAGGGCCTTTGCGTTCTTTGTCATGGTATAAGAGCGTGAGGTTGCATAAGCCTCCAAAGAGAGCAACACTTTAATTTTTTTTGTGAACATAGAGTTCTAGCAAAGAATGAGATATGATCTTGAGTACTGAAGCTGGAAGTCGTAGAGGAGTCGCTGCAACGTGGGCAGTTTTATTTTTTTGAGTGATCATCGCACTTATGTACAAAGAACAAGTGTGATCAACACGGAAGACTTACAAAATTATCAAAATCGGCGACTCATCACATTAATTTTGTGTCGTGAAGAGCGATGACATGATAACTCTGTAAAACACAACCTCCAAGTCATCATTTAGCACGAAGCACGAAAGTTCAAAAGAGCGCCATCAAGCACGAATTTTAATAACAATGAGATCAACTAACACGAGAGCGACTCATCGCGCTCATTAATGCCTTGGTCTGCTGCATCCTCGCAAGCCTCTGAGTCAAGACCACCATCTGTGTAGTACCTCGGACACTGTCATATTGTTGCTGGAGTTGTCGCGCCTCTGTTTCCAAGCGCTAGATATTGGGGTCCTCCTGCAGAGTTGTGAGGACCCCCAGTGATTCTTCCAACATGCGGGTGTTGTCTTGTACTGCACCTCCAATTTCCTCCAATCCCGCTGTGATAGCGCTAGCGCGCTGTTCTCTGACTTTTAGGGGAGTGGATGGATGCGCCTTTAACCACAGCTCAGCGATCTAAAGGTTCAACTCCAACTGAAACTTGTCATTTCTTCATCGGGTCCTTTCGCGCCTTGATATAGATGTTATGCATATCTGCCGTCAGCTCTGCGAAGCTCTGCAGACTGTTGTAGACCATGGGTGACAACTACGGGTTACGGTTGATCCATGTCCTGAGGTCCATCTCCATGAGCACCCAAAAGATCTTGCAGTTGCGAACCCTTTCTGCATTCTTCGTGGCCCAGAGCGAAGCGTACTTCACAGCCTCCAGTAAATCTCTCTCAATTACCGGGAATTGACTATCCTCCTATAATTCCACAACTACGAGCACTATGGATAGCAACAACCATGCATAGTGAAACGTTTTACCCTGTTCCTGGGCTTCACAGCAATTCTCTAAAAAATCTGCACAGAGGAATTCAGAACAGTTAAACTGGACCCCCTCCGTGCACTAGTCAGCTAGTGTAACCACTGACAAAGGTACCTCATCTGCGCGACACTTGCGCATTTCTTTCCCTACCAGTATCTAGGTTGCTATGCATACTGCTTTATCCATGATGTTGGAGATGGCATAGCCCCTTTTCTTTTTCTCCAACTTGTACTTCTTCTTCATGGCCTCCGTGATGGCAAAATCACTGCTCTTTCCTTCCGATATTGCCGTGGGGTCCTCCCCTTTGCACGGAAGCCGGATTTCTGTCATGACGGGGATGGGCTCCTCCAGCCATACGCACCCATCATGCACAAGGCCTACTAACTGCTTGACGATGAAAATAGTTATTGGGTCGCAGTGGAAATGCAGCACCCAGAGTAAGTTCAGCAACCCGACCTTTTCCACTCTGCGCAACCATTTCCACGGCGCTAATGTTGTCACCCCCTCACAGTGTTCTGCTTCATGAGGTTGCCGGTCATAAGATGAGGGAACATGTCACGGTCAACGAGGTCGCAGTCTTCGAATTTCAGGCTCGGCACGCAGCCTAGGTATGTACCTTCAAACATAATGCCATCTGGGAGGAGCGGGGTTTAGAGAGAGCTCTTGGTCTTGTCCAGGTCCTTTGGTACCTTCTCCTTTCCTTTTCATGGAGGAACATAAGTGGGCAGTTTTGTTGAAGTGGGCACGGGCTCAGCTTCCTCCCCGATGCCTTCGTCCACATCTTCTTCATCCATTAACTCCTCTAGGTCTATTTCTTCTTCATCCGACTCCACGGTAAACGCTTTCCCCTTATCTTCCATGGTTAACTTGGCACGCGATGGGTTCCGTGGGGACATGCGTACAAGAACCACTGCTTTCTTGTCCTTCTTGGGCCTTGGCGTACGCGGTGATTTCAAGATTTCTACCAAAGTCCCGGTGCCCTCTAGTGCATCCCCCACAGTCAGGGTCTACGTGGCTTCTTTGGCGGTTAGTGCGGGGGTTACCAAAATTTCCTCGGAGGCGACCATTATGTCTGTCCTGAAATATAGCACTTGCGAATCTACGAGCTCAATCAATTCATGACACAAATCACCCAGGGTTCAGCTCAAAAACCACAAATGACCAAGTGTTGTTTGCTGGGCAGCCCTTTGTAATTTATAGTGCCTTTTGAATTTGAATTCGACCGTTCCCCACACATCCGGTTCATTAATGCTCCCTTGGCGGTAAATTCCCCCAAATCTTGCCCATAAATCGTGGCTTAAATGCCTTTTGCCTACTCCATTTGACCTCAAGTTGAGCATCCCATCGTGAATAGTGACTTCAACAGTCACTTTCTAGCCAACCAGCGCAGCAGTGCAGTCCCCCGTGTGCGGACGCAAACCTTGTGACTCTGTCCTTCTGCGCGCAACTCTTACGTCGCATAGTCTTCTGATAGAGTAATTTATAGTCTCGCACTCCCTTTCAACTACCTAGAATGCTAAGACTTTACTTCTCTCAACTAGTCAGGTGGGCACACCACTTGTGTAAACGTCCGCCTTGACATCTATCACTTTACCAGGGAGATACCCACCATTCATTGTTACAGATGGCAATGTGCACTTTACCATCGGCAGTGCACTACCGTAGTTGATTTGCTTAGAAATTTGTGGTCCAAGCCAAGGCATCAAGCTGATTAAATTGCGTTGATAGTCATCAAACCTATCAACGGGGTCCGTCGGACCCTGCTTTGGCACCCTGATCTTCCTATCAAGAAAACATTTCTTTATTTCACTTTCCACTTTCTTGCCTTCCGTTTCTATCAACGCACTCTTCCTCCTTAATCGCACCCTTTCCTTCTCAAGGTCTTGAAGCCTCAAATTTCCCTGCTGGACTTCTTCCTCAAATCCTAAGCATTCAGCTTCCTCCAGCTGTGCAATCCCTTCCTTCAAAGCGCCACGGGTCATTATGGCTACTGGCACTATCCTACGTGGACTAAGCACTTGCTGCTCCATGGGGACTCTCGCGGTTGTCTCATATTCCAGCCTTGGACATGCTTGTGCCATCAAGTTTTTATGCATGGTCCTATAAGCCCATAGAACCATTAGTATGTGCAGGTTCCAATCAGTTTGTTCCACACCGTAGACCTTGTTGAGCACTTCACATACTTTGCTAATGGATTTTGCGTGGATTTCCTTCAACGCACTAGGTCTTTCCATACTCCTTAGTTCTGAATGGAGGGGTTGTTCACGCCATTGCCTTACTCACACCTACCAACTGATCCAGTTTCTTATTGTGCCAAACGTCGACATCCACCTGGATAAGTGGGAGCATAGGCCGATTCGTCCAACAATGTCATATGTAAGTCGCCTTGGTAGCTCCCCATACTGTGTGTGCATCATCCTTCTACATTCGCGTCAATCCTCGAAACTTTATCTGTGCGCACCCCACCATTATGCAGGCATAGCATGGAGTACCCACTTCAGTGCATCAAAACGTTGCGGCTCGAGTACCTCTTTTTCAAATTTGGTCAAAAGGTCATCTATATTTCTCAACTCGTCATACATAGGCAGATTCCTGACCTCTATCTTTACGTAGTGCAACGACCTCGTCATCACATTGCAATTGTGCTTGGTTACTTCGTGTAACCGGTTTTGCCATTGTTCCATCTCTTTGTCAGAGTCCAAGGTGTAGGAGCTTTTCTGCTCCCAAGAGACTCGGCCATCCGCAGTTGAGTTCACTCGATCCTGCTCTTACGTGGTTATGTGGTAGATGTAGTCTAAATCATCATCAGTGTCATAGTCACGCACCATCTCTATCCAGCATGACCCTTCTGTAGGGTCTATAGGTACCACTACGCGCAATGACTTTTTCTGAAAAATCATCTTGCACTTCTTCAGATTTATCACTCCATTAATGTCAGTGGCGCAATCTATTCCCAATAGCGCAGACATACTAACTGTTTGATGATGAAAATAGTTATTGGGTCGCGGTGGAAATGCAGCACCTAGAGTAAGTTCAGCAACCCAACCTTTTCCACTCTACGCAACCATTTCCACAGCTCTAATGTTGTCACCCCCTCACAGTGTTCTGCTTCATGAGGTTGCTGGTCATAAGATGAGGGAACATGTCACGGTCAACTAGGTCGCAGTGTTCGAATTTCAGGCTCGGCACGCAGCCTAGGTGTGTACCTTCAAACATAATGCCATCTGGGAGGAGCGGGGTTTAGAGTGAGCTCTTGGTCTTGTCCAAGTCCTTTGGTACCTTCTCCTTTCCTTTTCATGGGGGAACATAGGCGGGTAGTTTTGTTGAAGTGGGCGCGGGCTCAGCTTCCATCCCCATGCCTTCGTCCACATCTTCTTCATCCATTAACTCCTCTAGGTCTATTTCTTCTTCATCTGACTCCATGGTAACTGCTTTCCCCTTATCTTCCATGATTAACTTGGCACGCGATGGGTTTTGTAGGGACATGCGTACAAGAACCACTGCTTTATTTTCCTTCTTGGGCCTTGGCGTACGTGGTGATTTCAAGATTTCTACCAAAGTCTCGGTGCCCTCTAGTGCATCCCCCACAGTCAGTGTCTACGTGGCTTCTTTGGTGGTTAGTGCGGGGGTTACCAAAATTTCCTCGGAGGCGGCCATTATGTCTGTCCTGAAATCTAGCACTTGCGAATCTACGAGCTCAATCAATTCATGACACAAATCACCCAGGGTTCGGCTCAATAGCTCAAACCGCAAATGACCAAGTGTTGTTTGCTGGGCAGCCCTTTGTAATTTATAGTGCCTTTTGAATTTGAATTCGACCATTCCCCACACATCTGGTGCATTAATGCTCCCTTGGCGGTAAATTCCCCCAAATCTTGCCCATAAATCGTGGCTTAAATGTCTATTGCCTGCTCCATTTGTCCTCAAGTTGAGCATCCCATTGTGAATAGTGACTTCAACCGTCACTTTCTAGCCAACCGGCGCAGCAGTGCAGTCCCCCGTGCGTGGACGCAAACCTTGTGACTCTGTGCTTCTGTGCACAACTCTTACGTCGCACAGTCTTCCGGTAGAGTAATTTATAGTTTCACACTCCTTTTCAACTACCTAGAATGCTAAGACTTTACTTCTCTCAACTAGTCAGGTGGGCGCACCACTTGTGTAAACGTCCGCCCTAACATCTATCACTTTACTAGGGAGATACCAACCATTCATTGTTACAGATGGCAGTGTGCACTTTACCATCGGCAATGCGCTACCGTAGTTGATTTGCTTAGAAATCTATGGTGCAAGCCAAGGCATCAGGCTGATTAATGTGCGTTGATAGTCATCAAACCTATCAACGGGGTCCGTCGAACCCTGCTTTGGCATCCTGATCTTCCTATTAAGAAAATATTTCTTTATTTCACTTTCCACTTTCTTGCCTTCCATTTCTATCAACGCACTCTTCCTCCTTAATCGCACCCTTTCCTTCTCAAGGTCTTGAAGCCTCAAATTTCCCTTTTGGACTTCTTCCTCAAATCCTAAGCATTCAACTTCCTCTAGCTGCTCAATCCCTTCCTTCAAAGCGCTGCGGGTCATTATGGCTACTGGCACTATCCTACATGGACTAAGCACTTGTTGCTCCATGGGGGCTCTCGCGGTTGTCTCATATTCCAGCCTTGGATGTGCTTGTGCCATCAAGTTTTTGTGCGTGGTCCTATAAGCCCATAGAACCATTGGTATGTGCAGGTTCCAATCAGTTTGTTCCACACCATAGACCTTGTAGAGCACTTCACATACTTTGCTAATGTATTTTGCGTGGATGTCCTTCAACGCACTAGGTCTTTCCATACTTCTTAGTTCCGAATGGAGGGGTTGTTCATGCCATTGCCTTACTCACACCTACCTACTGATCCAGTTTCTTATCGCGCCAAACGCCAACATCCACTTGGACAATTGGGAGCATAGGCTGATTCGTCCAACAATGTCATATGTAAGTCACCTTGGTAGCTCCCCGTACTGTGTGCGCATCATCCTTCTACATTCGTGTCAATCCTCGAAACTTTGTCAGTGCGCACCCCACCATTGTGCAGGCATAACATGGAGTACCCACTTCAGTGCATCGAAACGTTGCGGCTCGAGTACCTCTTTTTCAAATTTGGTCAAAAACTCATCTATCTTTCTCAACTCGTCATACATAGGCAGATTCTTGATCTCTATCCTTACGTAGTGCAACAACCTCGTCATCACATTGCAATTGAGCTTGGTTACTTCGTGTAACCAGTTCTGCCATCGTTCCATCTCTTTGTCAAAGTCCAAGGTGCAGGAGCTTTTTCGCTCCCAAGAGACTCGGCCATCCACAGTTGGGTTCACTCGATCCTGCTCTTGCGTGGTTATCTAGTAGATGCAGTCTAAATCATCATCAGTGGCGTAGTCACGCACCAGCTCTGTCTGGCATGATCCTTCTGTAGGGTCTATAGGTACCACTACGTGCAATGACTTTTTCTGAAAAATCATCTTGCACTTATTCAGATTTATCACTCCATTCATGTCAGTGGCGCAATCTATTCCCAATAGCGCAGGTTATGCATTGCTGTCATCCACAATCTTTATTACTTTGAAATCTACCAACACGTTTGTGCCTTCAATATCGATTGTAATTCCCTGCAATCCCCCCCTTTGTATGATCTTTTGTTGATTTTCCATTCTCCACTAGATAGGTGACCATTGGAGAGGAGGCCTACCCATGCACTCCCATGTCTGCTTTGGCAGGACGTTCGCGTCCGACCCTAGATCCAGAAACACTTGATCCATTTCATATTCCTCGATCTACGCAATTAATCTCATCTCTCTTCCTGTTCATGTCGATTGCTTCCCGAGCTTCCGACTACGCGCGGTTCTCCTAGAATGGTCCTAGCACATCTAGTGATGAGTTCTTGTAGTCCTTTCACAAACTTGATATTGCACAGCAGCTTCATACATGTCTCCAAAAATGTATTAAGCATTGATGGGTCCAATTCAGACTCTAGTCTATCTTTACTCCCTGAGGTGGAGGCCTCCGCAAAGCTCTTCTTCGCTTCCATGAATGTTTCCTTAATGTGCTCTAAATCAAATTTTGGTTCCTTCATCAGAGCCTTCTGAACCTAGGTACTTTCTTCGGGCTGCTTACCTTTGTCATCGCCTGTCATGATACCACTTCGAAGCACGATATTTATGCTCAAGTCCTCCTCGCATGGCTTAGACCTCATCATTTGCATGTTCTGCATTGGGGGAGGTTGAAGTGTCCTCGTATTGCACAACCTTGATATTAGTGTGGGATAGTCCTTCGCCTCATGGTCAAACATCGCACAATACACACATGAGGGATGCGTTGGATTTGTGCAATCTCGAGCATAACATATTAATTGTTCTCGACCTCTTCCTGGTCCAATTCCACCTCGACCTCGTCCGCGGCCCTGAAATCCAGCGTGTGCCATCCCTGCATTTTGATTGAGGGCTCGTGTTTCGGTTTGAACTCTGTAGGTGGGAGTCTGATCGACTCCGCCCTGTGCACTCAGTTGCAGGAGTCTGCGCACTCAGCTATGGACTACTAGGCCTCTACGCACTTAGCTGCAGAGCTTTCTCTTACTCTACGACACAAAAACACACTTATGCACTTAGACTTGCTCTTATCCTTTCCTTTTCATCTATTCCTCATCTAATGTCTATTACAACCTAGAGCGTCGCTCTATTTATACACTCTCATGGTCCGCAAACCATGGGTAGGTCGACATTACATTACAAGACTAGGGCAGGCAACCCTATGACTCTATCATACTTTCAAGCCCGCTCTCGTAGTTCACGGAGTTGTACAACATAATTCAGTCAAAACTTGGGCTTTAAGCCCCAAAACATTCCTTCGGGGGATTCCATGCCCAACAGTTGTAGTAAAAACAAAAACTTGAAATTGTTATAAAAGGGGGTGTTTCCCTTTTTTAAAGAGATTTTTTTTAGGTCTTGAAAAATGAGATTGTATAAAATGGGAATGTGATTCCCCAAAAATGGCTTCTTCTAACTCTTTACCACAAACACCAATTTTTCTTGGGAAAAATTACTAGTTTTGGTCTTTGCGGATGAATACATTTCTTCAAGCTCAAGAGTGTTGGGATACACTTCAGAGTGGCTATGTAGAGCCAACCCAAGAAGCATGGGCAGCCATGACCAATAATGAGAGGAATGTAGCTATTGAATTGAGAAAGAAATAACATAGAGCCAAATGTTGGATACAAAATTCATTCGATGACTCTAACTTCAAAAAAATCGGTGCATCAACAACAAAATAAGCTTGGGATATTTTGAAAGTTGCATACCAAGATAATGATAGTGTGAAGACTATTAAATTTTAGACATTGTGGGCTCACTTTGAAACCCTGAAGATGACTAACATAAAGAATGTTGACCAGTTCATGACTAGAGTCATGGGAATAGTCAATCAAATCAAACTTATTGGTGAAACCATTACAAATCATAATATAGTTGAAAAAGTCCTTCAAAGTCTACTAAAAAATTGACATGGTTGTAACATCAACTCTGGAATCCAAATATTTTACAATTTTATTATTAGAACAATTGGCTTGATCACTTACGGCACAAGAAACAAGACTTAACTTGGTAGAAAATTCCAGGAAACAAGGTTTCAAAGCTCAAGACTTTCTTGGAAAAGAAAGAGGCAGAGGATATGGAGGAAGTAACAAGCAAGGAAGAGGTTGAGCAGAAGTAGATCAAAACATCATCATGCAGCAGAGTAGTAAAGACCTTCATAAGGCCAAACACAGAGAAGAAAAACATGGAGAAAATCTAATGTCCAATATTATTACTGCAAGAAATTTGGGCATTATGAACATGAATGCAGAAAGAAACAATTATATAAACAAAGAGGCAATGTTCATCTCTCCAACAATGAAGGAGAATCCTTTGATACCATGTTTCTATTATCTGTGGAGCCTGATTATCTTCTGTATTCAAAGGTATCGTCGCATTGGACCCTAGTTCGAAAGGGCTCAGCAAAGCCGGCTATAAAATATTCGTTGCAGGGAGGGGCTAGGGGGGCGGCTTCAACCTTTTCGGAGCTCCCCCCCTGGCAGGGGGATCAAGAGTAGCGCCCCTGAAGCTAAGAATAGATGTAAAATTTCCTTGTAAAATGTTGTAATTTCATTGTCAATCTAAGTTGTTCATTAGGCAGAGATCTAACGGTAGAAGTTATGTTTAATTTATGGTTTTTTTCCCTAGAAGGCAACCCCTCATTATATATGAGGGAATTGTATTGCGTCTATGTAGATCTGTATTCTAAGTGAGGAAGAGAGAGGAGATTAAGAGCGAAGAGGGAATTACAGCGGATCTGTTGTAGGTTGTATCTCTTCAGGTTGCTGGATAATATAAAAGGAAGGACTGGCTGTTTCTCCGTGGACGTAGCCCAAACTGGGTGAACCACGTATATCTGTGTCTCTCTTGTTTTATGCATTTTCTGTGTTTTATATTTCTGCAATATTTTATGTGTTCCATTGCTCTATAATATATAATTTTCTAACAACTGGTATCAAAGTCGAAGGTCTATTTGGCTGATAAAGTCACAGGAGAGAAGGGTTCCTAGTTTGAGTGGGAGCAATGGGGGAAGATGGTAGGTTTAGGGTCGAAAAATTCAACAACAAAAACTACCAACTATGGAAGATGTAGATGGAAGATTATATGTATCAGACAGATCTGTACCAACCATTGAGTGGAAAGGCAAAGAAGCCGACGAGTATGACAACACAAAATGGGATATTCTCGACAGAAAGGCACTTGGAACAATACGGTTGTGCCTACCGGCATCGATAGCGTTTAATATTTCAAAGGAAACGACAATAGAGGGTTCAATGTTGACATTGGCTAAACCATATGAAAAACCCTCGGCCTCAAATAAGGTATTTCTTATGAAACATTTATTTAATATGAATATGTCAGAAGGTGGATCCGTTATTGATCATTTAAATGAATTTAATACAGTTACTAGTTGGTTAAGTTCTATAAGGGAAACTTTTGATGATGAATTTGGGGCTCTGTAATTTTTGTGCTCATTGTCAGAAAGTTGGAATGGTTTAGTTATGGCCATTAGTAACTCTATCTCTGGGTCTAGTACTTTAAATTTTGATGATGTTTTCAGTGCAATCCTTAGTGAGGAAATGCGACGGAAAATATCCGGTGAGACATCCTGTAATTCTTTGACTACAGAGACTAAGGGAAGAAAAATGGAAAGAGGAAAGAGCCTAGGATATCACAGTAAGTTAAGAAAATACAGATCCAAGTCCAGATCAGGGATGGTGTGCTGGAAATGCGGGAAGAAAGGACACCTGAAGAAACACTACAAGTCTCGAAAGGGAAAAGAAGTAGACGCGCAGCAAGAAAATAATCATGAAGCAAATGTAACAAGTGATGTGTTGCAAGATGATTTGATTCTTTCTTGAGAAAATATTATTGATGCTTGGGTGGTAGATTCAAGGGCCTCATTCCATGCCACACCTGATAGGAAACATTTTCATGATTATGTTCAAGGAGATTTTGGACATGTTCAATTGGGTGATGATAAACCCTGTAAAATCATTGGAATTGGTACAATTTTCATAAAATAGCAGAATGGAAATCAATGGCTATTGAAGGAGGTAAGGCATGTTCCAGATCTACATAAAAATCTTATTTCAACAGGGCAGTTGGGAGGTGAAGGCTGTGTGACTACTTTTACAGAGAAAACTTGGAAGGTCACTAAAAGATCCCCAGTAATAACAAAGGGAGAAAAGGTTGGTACATTGTATTTATGCAATGGTATTTCTAATTCTGTTAATGCTTTAACCTCTACAGTAGAAGATACGACATTGTGGCATCATAGGCTCCGGCACATGAGTGAGAAGGGGATTCAGATTCTTCACTCAAGAAATTTGTTGCCAGGTTTGAAGCATGTTGATTTAAATTCTGTGAGAATTGTGTTTATGAAAAATAGAAGAGAATCAGATTCCTTAGAGTTGGGAAAAAAAAGGAGATCAAAAAATTAGAGCTTGTGCATAAAGAATTATGGGGACTTTTTCAGGTATCATCTCTTGGTGGCTCTCGTTATTATGTTACTTTTATCGATGATGCAACCAGAAAAACCTGGATTTATTGTATTCGAAATAAATCTAATGTATTTGATACTTTCAAGAAATGGAAAGCTTTGGTTGAAAGTGAGACAGGAAAAAAGTTGAAGTGTCTCAGATCAGACAATGGAGGTGAATATTGCAACAAAGAGTTTGATAGGTACTATTCAGAGAATGGCATTCATAGAGAGAAGACAGTTCCAGGAACACCACAAGAAAATGGTGTGTCAGAAAGGATGAACAGGACAATCATGGAGCATGCAAGGTGCATGGCATTGCATGTAGTATTTCCTTTACAATTTTGGGCAGATGTTGTAGATACTATCGTTTATCTAATAAACAGAGGGCCTTGAAGTTCCTTGGATGGTGGTATTCCAGAGGAGGCATGGACAGGTAAAAAGGTAAACTACTCTTTTTTAATAACTTTTGGTTGTGAAGCCTTTGTACACATTAATAAAGAAAATAGAACAAAGCTTGTGGCAAAATCAATGAAATGTACCTTTATTGGATATGGTGTTAATGATTTTGGTTATCGCTTTAATGATTATGAAAAACACAAAATCATTAGGAGTAAAAATGTCATATTCAATGAAAATGTTTTGTATAAGGATCAGTTGCAGGAAAAGAAACAAGAAAAAGAAAATAGAGAATACACGGTGCTTGACGAGATCACAGTGTAGAATTTTCTCTATAAATCATCTAGCTCACTGATGTCATGTAGCAATTTCACCTACAGATCAAACTGATATATGCAATGTACTAAAGCATAATACTAGATCTACATCTACCATAAACTTTGCAGAATCTTAATCAAACATGAGCAACATCAATCATGAACAGATATAACTGAAAATGAGAAGTAATCAACCATAACACAGAAGATATAACTTGGGGAATGCACCAGCCTAAAACCCCATCTCTTTATTATCAATCAAGTGGAAATCCTCAACAACATACAAAAAGAATCAGCTCAAAAGTTATCCTGCTCCCTATGTACTCTGATGATCTGTCTCCTGGACCAATCTAGCACTGTATATAAAGGTTGCACCTCAGGTCTAAGCTCCTATTTCCCTGCGCAGTTTTGATTGGGGTCCAATTACAAAACACATGTTAATTGGCCTGATCATACCTGTTGTCCCCTTAGGTCCTACTACGAAGTCATAAAAGGATGAAGATTCCTTCCCCATGCAAGGAATACTCACTAGGAATATCCTAGCATCTGATAGCACA
>APFE030438309.1:1036-14398 GCA_000404065.3 Pinus taeda
CCAACAGCTTGCTTGTTCTTCTTCTTCTGCGGACAATTAGTGGCATAGTGTCTGTGCTGGTGACAGTGAAAACACTTCACCTTGGACATGTCCTGCTTCTTTCCTTTCGCAC
This sequence comes from Pinus taeda, assembly GCA_000404065.3. NCBI lineage: Eukaryota > Viridiplantae > Streptophyta > Pinopsida > Pinales > Pinaceae > Pinus > Pinus taeda. The sequence continues at coordinate 1,149 of APFE030438309.1, forward strand.
CAGACTGAGAAGCTTTCTTGCTCTTCCCTTTCTTTGCTTCAGCAGCCAAAGCGCAATTTTCTTCATCAGCTCCCTTTGATGAAGATTTGTCCCTGGTTCTCCGCCTGATCTCCTCCTGCACAAGATCTGACCACAGTCTTTCCCATCCTCACAATTTCTCCTGACCATTGACAGAGTCCTGATAGGAATGCCAACTCTTCAGAAGACCAAGGAGAGCCAAGCTCACCAAGTCCTCATCATCGACAGTAACCCCCACACCTCCCAGCTCATCTTGACACTGAGTGAACTTCGTGAGATACTTGGGCATACTGTCACCCTTCTCGCATTTGATGTTTCTAAGTTTATCTTTGAGCGCCAGCTTGCTTTGATCGCTCTTGCTTTGGAATAATTTTTTTAACAATTTCCACATCAAATATGGAGTAGCCTTTCCATGGAGGCTAAACACAATGTGATCCTTCACACCCTCCAACAGAATCCTTCGACATTTTGCGGTCTTCTTTTGCCAAGCATCAGCTTGAGTAGCATCAGTAGGCTTTGGGACATCTGTCTCTATGATCTCCTTCAGCCCGTTATCATCAAACACTGCCTCCATCCTGTCCTTCCATGAAATATAGTTCGTACTACCCTCAAGGGCATACTCCAATCGCAATCCTGTGAAAGAAATCTTAGTTTTGATACCAAGAAAACACTGCTACAAATTCGAATTCCACCAGCTCCAAACTCAACCGCCTCGAATCTAAGATTCGTGTGAACAAAATATTTCTCGTATAGAGATTGACTGTATGGGCATTCACTGGATATCTCACCTTCCAAAGAAAAGATGAATCCAGAGGCTACCTGGCCCGTTTACAGACTCTGCCTGAAGAAATAGAATGTAAACACTTCCTGAATAGTAGATCAGATGATCAACAGCTCTGATACCATGTAGAAATTTTGAATAATTTAACACATATTCAACAGAGATTATCCTAATAATGTACTATTGCAGAAAACATACACAATACTTAAGCTCCTCTACGTTGATCATCAATATAGCAGCATCAATAACAATAAAACATCAAGAGCATTCACACATTAAAACAGTATGTATCCCGGGGAAAGCATCTCGCTAAAACCCCAACTATCTCTATATTAATGATTGAGTCATGTAACATTACACAACATAATACTTCTCACAAGTATCTCCACCTCTGTTACACACAATACAGCTCAGATCTGATCTCCAAATCTCTTCCACTGCTTGCCTGCCTCAACTGCTCAAATACCTGCTCAAGAATGGATGAGAATGGTTGAACCAAACTCGTATTTACCTCAAAAGAATCACTCACACTAGGAATCACGTGAGAGAGGTTATAATCACTTGGTATTGGCCAATTCTCATTGGCATAACTCAATCCCATTGATTGTGCAAATCCTCATGCACAACTATAATCACAACTGATAGCAATCTGATCCTCTAACACCTGTCCCTGTTGAACTGAACATGCACTGACATGCAACTGAGTTAACTGATGTATTCTTTAGTTGCATTATGAGTTAATAATTAGTTTAACAACTCATCATTAATCTATTTGCAGTTAGACTAATTACAACTAGTTTAACCAAGTCAAACTGAACACAACTCCATCAACTCCACAATCAACTCCACCAAACTCAACTGATTGAGTTCTAACTGGATTCATGCATGCAACAACTCAACTGACCCACAAAGAAAACGTATTTCCTTCTGACAGCTGCATGTGCCACATCTGTAGCTCAAACTGAAGTGCTCCAAGAGAATAAGATAAAGTTTATAGTCTAAATATTATTGTATGACAATAATATTTGACTTTTCTATTTTTGACAGCCAGTCTAAAAATAGACTTTGATCACTCCTGTTGTGATCACTCCTGCTGTGATCATCCCTACTGTGGTCACTCCTGCTGTGATCATCCCTGTTGTGATCCAAAAAATAGAACTTGCGCCATAATTTGCCTGCGGGCCCACTTAGTGAAGGGGACTCTTTTCACTAAGCTCCATCATCTTGTTGCAATCTCAACAGTAACAGAGAATGCATGGAAGGATATTTTTTCGTGGACGGACAAACATGTGAAGCATTCCAAAGTACAAGTGACAGAGTGACGTGCACATGCGACATCATGCGAACATGAAGAACATCGAAGACTCCACACACCTCTACATGCATAGGTGAAGTTATGATACACCAAGAGAACATCCATCACTCAACAGCACTACAGCTCGACATGGAAACCAACAAAACCATGAACATACTAGCACTGTCATGTCAAGTTGCGTCATGAGTCATCTCAGCCACATCACTTCTGTGGGCCATACTGTTGTAAATTAATGTAATGTAACGTGGAAGTCCAAGAGACCCACATGTAATATGCAGAGTCATGTAAAGTTTAATAATCAAATAATTCAAACCATCATGAGGGAAGTCGAATAGTCACAAGGGTTAGTTTTACCCTTGGCTATAAATACCCCTCATTTGTACATGCAAAATAATTTTTCACCTTGCCTCCTCCCACATAGCCTTGAGAGTCTGTAGTCTTTTCTTTGAGAATCTTGCAATGGATCCAACGCTCCCTATCACAGTGGTTAGTAATGTATGGTGTACTGATGTGTTTTCAAACTTTCGCTTAATTCAGAAGCCTGATAACAGGTCAACACGTTTTATCACATGTATTGTAATTGTTTGTAAGACTAATCTTGGAACACTTCTAATCCATGTTGTTTTGACTTGTGTTAAAACAAATTAACTATTTTGGTTGCTGTAATACATATGTTTATGAAAATGTGTTGTATAACTTGTTAATGTTGTCTTTCCTGTGTGGGTTGCCTCACCGGACATAAGTCAGAACCTTTCCGATAAACTTGTTATAACGACCGTCGCACTCATGCGAACTACCTCGTTGAGTGTTGTACATGATATCCCTTCTTGTGTGTTTGTGACTGTCACATCTGTGTGGACTACTCCTCCAGAAGTTTCGCATGTCCTGTTGTGTTGTGTGTCTCTGACAGAGTTGGGACTCTTCCTTTTCGACTGGAGACTCACTTCCACCCTCTCTATCTGTGGTGAAATAACGTTGACACAAGTAACACTAGTACTCACCAGGGACATGAACCTCGTTTTTTGAAGACAAAGTAGGCCACTCTTATGTGTCAACAAGCAAGAGCTAAGGCAAGCCTTTAAGATAATGGCAATTGGGCCATCATATCCTGATTGGACTCCTACACCAAATGGTGTGAGGTCTAGTTGGGACTTCATACCGGGGAGATCCCCTTAATGTTTGCGGCTCCAGCACCATCAACATTTCTGGTGCTAGAAGGAGGACCGCTAGTTGTTTATGGTTGAATGTCCTCTCAGCGCCACTCATTAATCATCTAGTCAAGGTAGTAACTCGCACTCCTTCTCACCTACGTGTGACTCTGAAGTTGGTTACTCCTCACCTCCCATATGTGAACGTGAAATTTCGTATCAACAACACCACTCCATCTGTCCCATCACCCATCAGTTCACGAAAGCAGTGAGACTGCTCCCAGGAATACAACATCTTCCATATGCATCAAGAAATCCAAAACCACTCCCATAGGAGTTGTTGTATCATCGGTAGAAGAAGAAGTTCTTGCCACACTCGAAGCTCTGGCAGACGCTGTTAAGAATGGAGAGGAACCTCTAGTCTTCCAACAAGGAGAACAAGACATCCTTGTGATCTTGCGCTCAGATTCTGGTATAGGAGGTGAAGGGAAAGGCAATGGAGGAGGTCCGGGTGACGAACCAAGATACTCGGAGTCGGAACTGTCAAATTCTGAAGAAGAGGAGGAGGATGAAGAAGAAGAAGACATGGCTGACCAAAAATTGGAATGGATGACTTAGGGACCACTGGCTCTCTCGGGTGCTTTGCACAAGATGCCAAAGCGGTCAGAGATAATGCTCAAATAGTTTGACCCTGATAGCACAGTGAAGGCACAAGATCACTTTGACAACTTCTACCTACAACTACAGACACTTGAGGTATGGTACGACTATGCTGCATGTGGATTGTTCCCATGTACCTTGGATGGTCGCTTAACAGTATGGTATCACAACTTTCCTATCAACTCCATCCATAATTGGGGTACGTTCAAACATATATTTCTGGAAGAGTTTATTGATGGCAAGACCCCAGCCATGTTGATGAAAGAGTTGGGAAGCCTGAAGATGGAAGGGAAATAAAAGGTAAAAGATTTCAATCAGAGGTTTTTGTGCATATTGAATAAGTTTGTAGTGGACACGAAGCCTCAAGACTCCATTGTTGACTACTACACGTCCACACTGCCAACCATCACTTTGCAGTTCATTAAGCGAGCTGCAAAACTAACATTGTTAGAAAAATGCAAGGAGGCAATTGTTGCTGAGAAAGACCTACGCACAATTGGATTCATCAAGGATGATGAACCAACGAAGGACTCCACAGAAGCGAGCAGGAAGCCCCAGGCTATGGCGAGCAAGGGTAAATACAAGGAAGGAAGTGATATTGAAACCCTTACTCATCTAGTCAAGAACTTGACAACAGAAGTGTCCAAGCTCGAGCAATGAACAGTGGATAAATCTGCGAGCAATTAGCTGCCCAGACAAAAGACAAGGAAGCATATCATGAGGCAGCAATCGCTTCCTGACTAAAACTGAGCAAATATCCAGCCCACTGTTCCAGGTCGAACAATGCGCGAACAATGAATTTTTCTAATTTCATGAAGATGATAACCCAGAAGGGTCTTGTTTGGAATGGAAACGAGTTGCAGGCTCAGTATGTGACGACATGCCAACACATGATGAGCAATGCGTAGGGACAACTGGGAGACATGAATGGTGACGAAGATGTTGCACCTAATGACCTCAAGTGATGGGCAGGTGATTAACATGTATTCATGCTCGCAAGAAGCACAGAAGACAAACACCAAGAAGCAACCCCAAAAAGAAAATGGTCGTTACAATCTCAGAAGTCAAGGGGCTCCCCCTACACTTGGGGAGATGATACAAAGGCTCGAACTGTTGAGGAAGGTTGATTCACTAGCCGTCCAAAAGCAGAAAACACAAAGCAAGCTCAGGAACAGAGTGGTGGACAAGAGTACATCCATGAGCAGCAAACTGCAGAACACCCCACCGAATAACACGAACACCAGTCTCACCCCAAAAATCTCGGTGAGTCTACCCACTCTGGATTACAACATTGTGGAAGACATCAAGAAAACTCACGCAAACCAGTATGTTCGAGTTGGGTAAGATTCAGATTCATTGAAGCATCCTTTTGTGTGCACTGAGGCAGACATCTATGGACAATGAAACCTCTACCAAAAAGGGAGCAAGAACACCTCTTGGATCACACCTAACTATGCTAAACACACTCCAGATGGAAGAAGAAAACCTTTTCCCCCTCCATTCTTGCATTCATTTGAAATCTTTCATTGTAATGTGCACCATTGTTTGGTTGATTCTGGCACAACAGCCAATTCCATGCCGCTCTCCATTGCCAAAAATATCAATGCACAATGGAGCAAGACATCCGCTCAAACCGTCCAACTCGAGCGGACATCCATACCAGCCATTGGTGAACTTCGGGATGTGATCATCCGACTATCTCATGACAGCCGAATTCACGAGTGCATAAACATTGTTGTTGTGGATGATCTAGGTCTGGGTGTGACAAAGGACCCTTCCAAGACCTTTTACTTTCGTGATGTGTTAGATTACATTTTTGAAAGAAATTAAATGAATACATCTACATGCTATAAAGAAGAGGAACATGACAGTCATCAACACATGAACACATACACTGTTGATAATAGAGTTAGTCTAGGAGGGACTATGTCTTTGGGCCCCATGTCAAGGTAGTGCAGGAAGTTGCATTAAGTGTTGTCAATAGTGATGATGTACATAAGAGATGGCGTTGCTATCATACAAGGAAAATGCCCTCACGCAGGAGTGGCACCAAGAGATGTTCCGCTACAGGAACTTTTAGTCAAAAGGACTTATGTCAGTATGACACAAAGTCATGCATGATGATAATGAGCATCTCACCAACATGGCATAAAAGGGATCTCAATGCAAACATACATGGTGACAACATGAGTATCCCATCAACATACAAGATCTCGAATAAAACGTGACGAATCATGACACAAGTAAGAAAACAATTATATCACATAGATGATTCCACATCACATCAAGCAAGAATCATGAAAATGAGTAAGAAACAGGATCCCACATCAAACATCAAACAAGGATCTGTGCAACACAATGCATCGCAAAAAGAAGTACATGAACCCACTACTTATAACTCACATCCTGGGGCCATCTGAAGAAGTGGATGTCAAACTGTTGAAGTTGGCCATACCATCACCCTCGCTACATCGAATATCATGGAATGACTGCTCGCACACTGAATGTTGACACTTGCACTCCACATAGAAAATTGGCCAAAAAATGAAATGAGAAAATGGAAAATATAAACACACCATCAGATATTTGGCATTGAATAGTGCAAAATCGACTGTCAAATTTCTGAATTCTTAGAAAGTGAAAATTTAGGGCTCAAGGAATCATTTAGATTCCCCCTAGATTCCTCAAAGATTCCCTCCTTCGGGCCCTCTGCAAATCGGCTACTCAGATCAGGAAACTGACTACGCCATCGGGTTTGTGTTGCCGAGAGGTGTAAAATCGACATAAAGTTTGTCCAATTTGAACACTGCAAAAATTTCACCCTCTTGGAAATTTTGCTCAATCATGGTTCCACCAACAATAAATTAATTCAAAAATAATTTTGTCTCGATTTCTGTGCACGCTCCTAGTTCCTCCATGCTGCTCTGCATAATGGGGTTCCCTTTCTCCATTCTCAAATCCACCTTCGTTCTCCCTTATGCAAATGAGGGCATAAGGCTTAAGTATAATTTCACTTGGCGAAGTTTACAAGAGCCACAATTGGCTTGTTGGTTAGGCAAAGCAATAGAGGAGGGTTGGTCGGGGGATCAATTCCCGACTCCCACAAAAATGGTGTGTTGTTATAACTGTTACATTTTATTTTATTTGCAAACGCGCATTAAGTTTGTTTTGCAACCAAAATTAATCGGAACCGTGGGTTGTTGTAATATTTATGGCACTTGTTGGTTGGTTTATGCCGCCATATGGGGTTGCTCGGTGGGGGCTAGCCCACGTGGGCTCGGTGGGGGCCAGCCCACGTGGGCTCAGCAGATTTGATCCCCATTGGCCTCTTATTAATCGTATGGTATATAGTTTTATTTAGAAGGAGAGGCGTGGGGTGGTGGCCCACCACCTCCTTTGTATATATTTTTTTTAATTTTTAATATAATAAGAAGGCATTTTTCAAAAATTTCAAAATTTGACCAAAGGGGTCAAATTAAATAGGCCACAAATTTGCCTAGAATCTGGCCGATGTTGGTCGGAATCTGGTTGTTGATTTTTGTCCAAATTGCTGCCTCCTTAAGCCAGCCTAGTCAGCAAAAGTCAACCAAACGTTGACTACCTCTATCTTCCTCATCCAGACTCAGATTGACGAATCGTTTGCACCGCTACGATTAGGAAAACGAGATCTACGATCTAGTCATGGTTCCAAAGCATTCTAATCACTTTGATTTTTGAGCTTTCATAAGCCCTCTTTGTCTTGTGTGTGTCTCTGGAACCACCTAGATCAATCCTCCCCACTGAGGATCTTTTGGTCCTCCAAAAGCATGAAAAATAATATGCAAATTTTTTGTACCTTGTCTGCATCACAAGCATCCTGAAATTTCTCACTTCCATCTCCTTCACCTTTGTTCTTCAGAGCCTTAAGCGATAAGCTGACACCTACAACCTCTGCAACTTGTAGTACATTGTTTTGCAAATTACATGCTGAATTTACATGACCAACTAATGACCCAAGCATCCCACCCTTGCCACATGTTTATAACACATACTCGGTGGTCAAGTTTACATCAAAATGGAAACAATATCCCAGCTATGAAAAGAAGGCCAACAAATCAGCGTTGCTTCAACAAGTGATGGAAAACACATCATCACTGCAACACATGATTTACAAAATAAGGCCAAACACTAATTTTTCTTTGACAAGTGATGGAGACACGACATCGCTTTCATAGTTTATCATGCAACTCAAAATAAGACCAAACATCATTGTTGTTGAACAAGTGATGGAAAACACATCATCACTTTTACATTTTAAAATGAAACAAATGATTTACAAAAGAACGACCATGATAAGATAACATATCTAGAAACCATTTTTCACTTATCAAGGTGACTGGGTCACCTCCTTGTGGCTCATTCGATGTTCGAACAACTGCTTCACCTATTTCATGCATTGATACTTTGTCTTTGGCGCTGCTCAGGATGAAGCCTCCAACATGTGGCTCTTTGATGCCTCCAACATGTGGCTCTATGATGGCCACTTCTGTCACAATGACTGCAATAGGTCTTCTTCCTCCAGATATGTTTAACATGTTTCTTTACCTGCTATTGAGAGGGTCTTTCATGTTTCTTCTTTATTTGTGCTGCTATTCTTTTCCAACACTTAGAAAATGTATGGTTATGTAATCCACAAAAGGTACATGTCTTTCGATGCCATGTTTTACGTTCATCATTGACAACATGATTATAATCAAAATGAACATTCGAATGTCAAAAGTGGTTGTACCTTTCCTTGTCATCTTTGGTGTAAATATGGCGGGGAGAACTTGCCTCAGCTCTTTCCCTGCGATGGCCACTACCATGGGATGATGGGGATGTGTTCCCATTATTCTCTTTCCTTGATGATTTTGACGATGTCTCGGAAGCATATGACACCTTTGAGCATTCTCTCTTGGTGTATCTCAAACCTGAAAATTGAGGTCTCTGCATAACCTCCATTAGTTGAGTTATGCCTTCGTTATTAACTCCAAGTTCTTTTTCCTCCTCATGCCTCATCCTTGTAAGGAGCCTAATGTTTGTCCCTGTAATGGGGATCTCCAAATCTCCAACAAAAATCATACTATTTGAAGATGAAACCGAAAGGAAATCAACATCTTTTACCTCCTTTATCGATTTGGAAAGAACTAATGAGGGCTTCTCATCATCTGTTGTTTGTGGTTCGCTAACTTTCGTGGCACATTCCCCAACTTCCTTTCTGACATACCCAAGCCTTGTTCGACACAGTAATTCCTCTACTTTGATGGGGTTGACAATGCCTTGGCCATTAATGCCCAAACCTTTTCCTTCATACCCCATTTTCTTCAACAGTTTGGAGCCAATTCCTATGGTATGATTTTCAAAAACAGTGAAATCATCATTAGGATTCATACATGAATTTAGAGAATTACTTTTTACCTCACATGGGTCATGTTGCAACTTTTCCAAGGCCTCATCCTTTGCTTGCAGCTGTCATAGAAAACTATGTTTCTCCTCTTTCTCTTCATGTAGACACATCTTCAATTCAGCGTTCTCCATTTGAAGATTCTGGTTGTTGTGCTTCAGTTCCTCCAGGGCCTCCTCCGTGGCTTGCAATTGAAGCTGCAATCACTCCTTTTCCTCTGTCTCTTTCTGTAGAGTTTCATACATTATTTCCACCCTTTTGGAAATTTTGAGCATGGTCTCGTACATTGCTTTCTCATACTCTATCACTGCATGTTCCATTGTTCACACTTGAAATTCACATCCATGCAAAGACCGCTCTGATACCACTTGATCCATGTCTGGGTGTGAAAAAGGACCCTTCCAAGACCTTTTACTTTTGTGATGTGTTAGATTGCATTTTTAAAAGAAAATAAATGGATACATATGCATGTTGTAAACAAGATGAACATGACAATCATCAACACATGAAAACATAATCTATTGATAACAGAGTTTGTCTATGAAGGACTACATCTCCAAGCCCCAGTGTCAAGGTGGCGTAGGCCACTACATTAAGTGTTGTCAATAGTGATGATGTACATAAGAGATGTCATCGCTACCATACAAGGAAAATTCCCTCACGTAGGAGTGGCACCAAGAGATGTTCCACTACAGGAACTTCCAGTCAAAAGGACTCCTATCAGTGTGACACAAACTCATGCATGATGATTATGAGAATCCCATTGACATGCAATAAAAGGGATCTCAATGAAAACATACATTGTGACAACAAGAGTATCCCATCAACATACAATAAAGGGATCTCGAATAAAACATGATGAATCATGACACAAGTAAGAAAACATGTACATCACACAGAGGATTCCACATCACATCAAGCAGGAATTATGAAAATGAGTAAGAAAGAGGATCCCACATCAAACATCAAACAGGGATCTGTGCAACACAACGTTAGGGTCCAACTCTAACCCCCTTATTTATGTAATAGGGTCGAGTCATAGTTATAGTTAGTTAAAGAGTCAATAAATCCCATATTAATAATTGTAAGTGGTTGACCTGCATTTAAAGAAGGGACCACAATGAGTTGCAAATGGGCCATGGTATTAGATAGATGGTATTAATAAGAACCATGGTACTGACCCATGGTATTGCATGTATGAATCCTATATAAAGGATAAAGACTCCCCTTGAGGAGCATCATGTCTTATTTTGTAATTGAGCCCAGCGCTATTGGAGGTTTTCCCCTCGAAGAGGCAAGTGAACATTGCTTTCCTTTATGAATAATAAAATACACGTTGTTATTTCTTATTGTTCTGTGTTCTAGGTATATTTCTTCACATACTTGGTATTCTGGTATCTTCTCACATGACAAGAGCATAACAAGTGGTATCAAAGAACTTTCCAGGGCCAGTGGGATCTCCATTTTTAGCAAAAAAATTTTGGCAAGAGACATGTTACGGCATCTTTAAACCACAAGATCTGTCGTTGAGTGCATAAATCTGTGGATTTGGGGAGGCATGCATGTAGGAAATACAAGAGGTGATCATGCTTGTTAGACTCCCTTGTAACCCCTGTGGGTACCCCTTCGAGTAGTAGTGCATTAGACAAAACCACGCATAGACTGCCTTCCAAGGACCCTTTGGGTATTTCGGAAGCCCCCTAGGCTCTCTTGAAACCTCACCATAGATAAACCGTCGACCATCTTGCTGCTATAGTACACTGAGAACATCACTCAAGGAGATTACTCACGCGTACTATAGTGTAGTTGGTTTGTACGACTATAGGTACGGTTGATCCTCCTCGGTTAGTGCCCTGAAAGATTGGGCCGAGTACTACTGTCAGAACCTTATGTATATTGCGATCTGTAGCACCTGACACTCCTTGAGGCCATAGTTCCCTTGTCTCTCTCTAGATCACACATCATCTTTGCCAGATCAGATTTAGCAGGTTGGGTTCTGTCGCAGCCGCAACAATCAGCTCCACCATTCAGATCTCTTAGATCCACCATTCAAATATATCAGATCTGCCAATCAGATCTATCAAATCCACCATTCAGATCTAGCAGTTTGGGTTTTGTGGCAGTCGCAACAATCATATCTAACATCCATATCTAGCAATAGGGGTTCAATCACTACCACATTCCTACTCATACTCTGGAGTTGAGGGTTTCGTTGACATATCTGACTATTTGTGTGGCTCCTATACCTGGGCATGATTCTCGCAGGACATTGGGTAGAATTAACTTTTCTAGGAATTGGCTACTACAGTATTCCTAAGAGAGGAGTAAAAATCCTTACGAAGACACTTATAGGAGAGTTAGCCCATAAGAATTAGGTCGACGGGCTGAGCAAGGTGGTACCATTCACTTGTCAGTGTCAAAATTTCAAGTGGTCCCAAATTTTTTTCGCAGTAACAATAAGTGCACCGAATTAGTGCATGGTACAAAGTAGAGCTCAAGCTATGGCCAATGAGAAGATCGACACCCTCGAACAAAGTTTGGAGGCACTAACGAAGCAGATCCAAACCTTAACTGACATAATCACAGAGGGCAAGTTGGGGGCACAATCGGAGGCATATCATTTTAATGAAAACCTTGAGGGTGAGTCTAGCCATTCTCTTCACTTCTATGGAAACCACCAATAGTCCCTTCTTCGACCACCCAAGCTGGACATGTATAAATTTGATTGCTCTCATCCGTCCATATGGCTAGCACAAATGGAGCAATATTTCACATTGAATCATATAAGAGATTATGCAACTAAGCTACATGTGGGAAGCCTGTACTTGGACAAAGAAAGATGGAAATGGTGGCATTGGCATCAATGCTGCTATGCAATGCCACTGACTTGGCAGATATTCTCAAAAGCCTTTTTTGATCGCTTTGACCATGAATCTAACTTTTTGGGTCGTCTTACTAAGCTTCGATAGACAGGCATAGTGTAAGAATATATTAAAGCCTTTGAAGCATTAGCCTTCCACACAGGAGGTCTAGCAAATGAATTCTACTTGGAATGTTTTATCAGTGGTCTCAAAGATGCCATACAAGCCCACGTCCGACTACAAAACCCAGTCTCATGGCTGGCAGCTTGCAAGATAGCTCGTGAAGTAGAACGTGCATTAGCAACATGTTGTGTGTGGAGCATGATTGTTCAGAGGTATTTGTTTCAGCCGGATGTATACCCCAGGAAGTTTTGTACACCCCTCCACGTGGGGCCGTTCATTAGGCGGATGATCTAACGATAGAAATTATGTTTAGTTTAGGGTTTTTTGCCCTAAAAGGCAACCTCTCTCTTTGTATGAGGGCATTGTATTCGAGGCTGTGAGATAGATGTGTATTTGTGTGTGAGCGAGAAACAGAGAGGTGAGACTGTGAGAGAAGACAGAGGATATTACAGCGGATTTGTTGTAGGTTGTGTCTCTTCATTTTGCTGGATAATAGAAAGGAAGGACTGGCTTTTCGGGGTGGACGTAGCCCAAACTGGGTGAATCACGTATATCTGTGTCTCTCTTGTTTTGTGCGTTTTCTATTTTATATTTCTGCATTATTTCATGTGTTCCATTGCTCCGTAATATATAATTTTCTAACAATGATGACCCTCAAGGTACTACAGTACAATTCGTGTGGTGTGAAAATGGGACTTGGCATCGAACACCATGCAAAATATTTCGGTCGAAGGCCATTGATGTAAACCTGTCGCTGGAAGTGAGAAACTTGCCATTGATGCATGCAAGCCTCAAAGTACTGAAAGGGTTGTTCCTAGGTTGACTTCTTGGATAATGAGCTGTCGTCGACAAGAAGTGACCCATCATAGGAGGGCCTTAATGAATCCCACATCTATGACATGGAACGGAGCAAATGATTTTG
>APFE030438309.1:17812-32768 GCA_000404065.3 Pinus taeda
ATGTTTAGTTTAGGGTTTTTTGCCCTAGAAGGCAAACCCCTCTCTTTGTATGAGGGTATTGTATTTGAGGCTGTGAGATAAATGTGTATTTGTGTGTGAGCAAGAAACAGAGAGGTGAGACTGTGAGAGAAGACAGAGGATATTACAGCGGATTTGCTGTAGGTTGTGTCTCTTCATTTTGCTGGATAATAGAAAGGAAGGACTGGCTTTTCGGGGTGGACGTAGCCCAAACTGGGTGAACCACGTATATCTGTGTCTCTCTTGTTTTGTGCGTTTTCTGTGTTTATATTTCTGCAATATTTTATGTGCTCCATTGCTCCGTAATATATAATTTTCTAACACAGCACAGTCGACTCATCCAAATTTCATAGCCAAGTGATGCCCCACCCAGGCTCCAAGCACTACCCAAACACTTAAGGTTCAAAAGGTGTCACCAGTGGAAATGGCAGAAATAAGAAAGTGAGGATTGTGTTACTACTGTGATGAGAAATACTCGTCGAGGCATAAATGCAAGGAACCCAAATTCTTTCAAATTGATGCTACTAATCACAGTTCATCTGAGGAAGCCTCGCCATTTGAGGGACCAGAGGAGGAAGATGAGGACAACCAGTCGGACATTGAGCTCCCAACTACACCTAAAGAACCAGTTATCTCGCTTCATGCTTTGGCAGGAATTTCTTATCCCCAAACTCTTAAAATGAGAGGCTTTATTAAACATCACCCTATAGTAGTCTTGATTGATAGTGGCAGTACACATAATTTTATCCATCAAAGAGTCGCTAAAGTAGTGCATAGTTTTGTCAAAGTAATCTCTAATTTCCAGGTCCAGATTGCTGATGGGGGGACAATGAAATGTGAAGGCCGCTATGAAAATGTCAAACTTCAAATGGAGGATTATCACCTAAAGGCCCACATGTTTGCCATCAACATGGGTGGGTGTGACATTGTCTTGGGTGCTGAATGGCTCCGCACACTTGGCCCAATCAAAATGGATTTCCAGGAGTTATATATGAGCTTCAAGCAGAATAACCACACACATATCCTCCACAGACTCCAGGCAGGTGCTCCTTCTATCATCAACTCGCATAGGATGGAAAAATTGTTAAAAGGGGCCACCATGGAGTTATAGCCCAATTTAATGCCATCCAAGCCTTCGAACCCAATTCTCTTCATATTCATCCTGAGATGCAACAGGTCTTAAACAACCATCTGCAGTTCTTTGACAAGCCTCATGAGCTTCCACCCTTAAGAGGGGAACATGATTATAGCATTACTTTGGTCCCAGGGGCACAACCACCAAATGTGCACCCATATAGATATCATTTCGCCCAAAGGAATGAAATTGAAAAAAGCATCAAGAAACTCCTGGAAGCCAGTGTCATTCATGCTAGCATTAGTCCTTATTCATCGACTGTGGTCATGGTGCTCAAGAAATATGGGGAATGGTGTATGTGTCAAGACTTCAAGGCCCTCAACAAGCTGACAGTCAAAGATAAATATCCCATCCCGGTTGTTGATCATTTGCTGGATGAACTAAATGGGGTTCAATTCTTTACTAAGATCGACCTTCGCTCTAGCTATCACCAAATTCGCATGAAAGAAGTAGACATTCCAAAGACTGCTTTCTGAACTCATGAAGGCCATTATGAATTCCTGGTCATGCCATTTGGTCTCTGTGATTCCCCATCCACTTTTCGGAGCCTCATGAATCACCTGCTCAAACCATATCTCAGAAAATTTGTCCTTTTTTTCTTTGATGACATCCTCATCTACAGCCTCACCTGGGAAAAACATCTTTAGCATGTATATCTGCTCTTACAACTGCTCCGGAAGCATAAATTATTTGTCAAATTGTCCAAGTGCTCTTTTGGCATGGAAGAAGTTGAGTATTTGGGCCACATTGTGGGGCGTGAAGGTGTCAAGGTGGATCCCAAAAAGATCCAGGCAATGCAGGATTGGCCTCAACCAAAGACCTTGAAGAGCTTGAGAAGATTTGTGGGTCTCACCGGCTACTATCGCAAATTTGTCCTCAATTATGGTCGCATTGCTAGACCCCTCACTCGCCTACTCAAGAAAAATTCATTCCTCTGGAATGATGAAGCGCAACAAGCATTTATAGCTCTCAAACATGCCATGTATTCCACTCTCGTATTGGCACTACCCAACTTCACCAAATCTTTTGTGATTGAATGTGATGCTTCAGGTACGGGTATTGGGGCTGTCTTAATGTAGGAAGGTCAACCCTTGGCCTTCACTAGCCAACAACTAATTGGGACAAATTTGGGACAATCTACCTATGAGAAGGAGATGATGTCCATCTTACATGCAATGGATACTTGGCAACCATACTTATTGGTGCAGCGTTTCCAAATCCCCACAGACCATCAAAGCCTTAAATATTTTTTGGAGCAATGCCTATCATAACCACAACAAAATAAATGGCTAGCCAAAATGTTGGGATATTATTATGCGATAATTTGAAAGAAAGGGTGAGAAAATGTCGTAGCGGATGCTTTATCACGCCAATTTGAGGAGGAAAGCACCTTGCTAGCAATCTCTCTTCCCATTCCAGAGTGGATTGAAGAGGCTCGCAAGGAATGGTTTTCACATCCTTTGCTCTCCCAACTAATTAATAAATTGCAGTCGGATCCAAATTCCACAGCGGGCTACTCTTAACAAGGTGAGATTCTTTGCTACAAGGACAAAGTAGTGATATCACCAACATTCACCCTCAAAAGTCGCATTTTGGTAGAGTTGCACTCATCTCCCACTGCAGGCCATTTAGGCTCTTAGAAGACTTATGCTCACACTCGACGTTCATTCTTTTGGACAGGAATGAAAATGGACATTCTTATTTTTGTAGCTGAGTGTGATGTGCATCAATGCCACAAAGGAGAAACAGTCAAATCCCCAGGCACATTACAACCATTTCCCATCCCCGCCTCAATCTGGATGGAGGTTTATATGGATTTCATTATGGGTATTCCGAAGTCAGGAAACAAGTCAGTCATCATGGTTGTTGTGGATAGACTTTCTAAGTATCTCATTTTTGCACCCTACCCCACCCTTTTACACAAGATTTGGTGGCTCAACCTTTCATGGACCAAATCTTCAAATTGCATGGCATGCCGACTTCCATTGTGTCTGATCGTGACTTGATCTTCACCAGTAACTTTTGGCAGGAACTCTTCAGGCTACAATATACCTTGCTACAACTCAATATTTCCTATCATCACCAAACTGATGGTCAAACTGAAGTGGTCAATAAATGTCTGGAGACCTACCTTAGATGTTTCACTTCAGAAAAGCAACATCTATGGGTGTAGTGGTTACCTCTAGCCGATGGTGGTATAATACTAACTATCATGCCACCACCAAAATGACTCCATATGAAGTAGTTTATGGTCAAATCCCTCCTTCACCTACTTCTTATATCCAGGGATGCTCGAAGGTACTTGCAGTGGATCAACTCCTACAGAACCGTGCAACCATTTTGGCCCACCTCAAAGAGAATCTCCATCAAGCTCAAAATCGCATGAAGCAATAGGCAGACCAACATCATTCAGAGCACAAATTTCAAGAAGGGGATCAGATATTCTTGAGGCTGCAACCATATAAGAAAACATCACTCGAAGACAAGGGTTGTTAGAAATTATCTCCAAAATTCTACAGACCGTATCAAATACTTTAGCGCATCGGAGAGGTAGCCTACAAGCTAGCCTTTCCACCCACTGCAAAAATCCATCCCGTCTTCCATGTCTCATGCCTCAAGAAAGTGGTTGGGAACCATTGCAGAATTCAAACCAGTTTACCGGAATTGGATGAAGAAGGTTCAATCTAGCTCCAGCTTGAATAGGTTCTTAACACGCGAGAATGGAACCTATGCGAACACACATCAAGAAAGTCCTCGTCAAGTGGAAAGACACCTCTCTAAAATATGTGATCTAGGAACCAACCACTGTTCTTCAGCAGTTTCCGCAGCTTCAGCCTTGAGGACAAGGCTATTTTTATGGGGGAGCGCATGTTAGGTTCCAACCCTAACCCCCTTATTTATGTAATAGGGTCAAGTCATAGTTATAGTTAGTTAAAGAGTCAATAAATCCCATATTAATAATTGTAAGTGGTTGACCTGCATTTAAAGAAGGGATCACAGTTAGTTGCAAATGGGCCATGGTATTAGATAGATGGTATTAATAAGAACCATGGTATTGACCCATGGTATTGCATGTATGAATCCTATATAAAGGATAGAGACTCCCCTTGAGGAGCGTTGTGTCTTATTTTGTAATTGAGCCCAGTTCTATTGAAGGTTGCCCCCTCGAAGAGGCAAGTGAACATTGCTTTCCTTTCTGAATAATAAAATACATGTTGTTATTTCTTATTGTTCTGTGTTCTGGGTATATTTCTTCGCATACTTGGTATTATGTTATCTTCTCGTAGGACAATATCATAACACACAATGCATCACAAAAAGAAGTACATGAACGCACTGCATATACCTCACATCCTAGGGCCATCTGAAGAAGCGGATGTCAAACTGTTGAAGTTGGTCGTACCATCACCCTTGTTGCGTCGAATCTCATGGAATGACTGCTCACACATTGAATGCTGACACCTGAAAAATGAAATAGGCAAATGGAAAATATGAACGCACCATTAGATTTGTGGCATCGAATAGTGCAAAATTGACTATTAAATTTCTGAATTCTGAGAAAGTGAAAATTTGGGTCTCAAGGAATCTTTTTGATTCCCCTTAAATTCCTCAAAGATTCCCTCCTCCGGGCCCTCTGAAAATCGGCTTCTTAGATCAAGAAACTATTTGTGCCATCGAGTTCGTGTTGTCGAAAGGTGTAAAATCAAGATAAAGTTTTTCTAATTTGGACACTGCAAAAATTTCACCCTCCTGGAAATTTTGCTCAATCATGGTTCCACCTGCAATAAATTTATTAAAAAATAATTTCGTCTCAATTTTTGTGCCTGCTCCTAGTTCCTCCATGCTGCTCTGCATAACAGGGCTCCCTTTCTCCATTCTCAAATCCACCTCTGTTCTCCCTGATGAAAATGAGGGCATAAGGCTTAAGTATAATGTTGTTGGGCGAAGTTTACAAGAGCCACAATTGGCTTGTTGGTTAGACGAAGCAATAGAGGAGGGTAGGTTGGGGGATCAATTCCTGACTCCCACCAAAATGGAGCGTTGTTATAACTGTTATTTTTTTTTATTTTCAAATGCTTGTTACGTTTGTTTTGCAACCAACATTAATCGAAACTGCGGGTTGTCGTAATATTTATGGCAATTGTTGGTTGATTTACGTTGCCATATGGGGTCACTCGGTGGGGGCCAACCCACGTGGGCCAGGCGGGTTCGATCCTCACTGGCCTCTCATTAATCGTTTGGTATATAGTGTTATTTAGAAGGAGAGGCGTGGGGTGGTGGGGGCGATGGCCCACCACCTCCTTTGTATATATATTTTTTAATTTTTAATATAATAAGAAGGCCTTCTTTGAATATTTCAAAATTTGACCCAAGGGGTCAAATTAAAAAGGCCACAAATTTGCCTAGAATCTGGCTCAGATTGTCTGGAATTCAGTTGCCGGATTTTGTCCAAACTGCTACCTCCTTAACCCTGCCCAGTCAACAAAAGTCAACCAAACTTTGACTACCTCTATCTTCCTCATCCGGACTTGGATTGACGAACCGTTCACACCTCTGCAATCAGGACGACGAGACCTATGCTCTGTTCCTTGTTCGAAACCATTCTAATCACTTTTATGTTCAAGCTTTCATAAGCCCTCTTTGTCTTATGTGTCTCTCGAGCCACTTGGACCAGTGGACATACTGGAAGCGTATGGCTTACTACTTAGTAGAGATTGGTTTAGCAAGTTGAATGGGTATTTTTCTATGGACTGGTCCCACATGTGGCTTTCGTATAAGGGAAAAAAACAATCAAATCTAGGTGTTATCCGAGAGATACATGAGGCACATTGTCACTCCCATCAATGGTGAGAATGAACCGTTGGAAACAACGTTGGGGTGTTATCCTGCACGGCTAGATCCGACCCCAACAGACACGTAGTTGGGTCTCCTTCCTTGCCCAACTAATGGAAATGAAACCTGTACAGTGCATTGTAACATTAGTAGCAATAGTAGTAGCGATAGCAATAGAAGTATTACAAGTGTGTTGAATGGTCCGTGTACAGACGAGTTCTAGACCATGTAATTCGATGGATCAAAGACACAAGATGGCTTCAGAGCTGGGTGTGTCTTGTTTGACCCAAGAAATATGAAACATTTGATTTTAAGTTGCTTGGAGTTTGAGTGCACAAACAACATTACTGAATATGAAGCACTCGTGTTGGGATTGTGAAAAGCCATTAGCCTCAACGTGGTCATGCTCAAAGTGGTAGATGATTCAGAAATAGTGGTACGACAAGTACGTAACACCATACATTGTTTACCACCTCATCTCAAACGTTACCAGCAAGAGATATTGTGATCAATATCTAACTTCCAAGCATTTAATATCACTGTCGTACCAAGAACATGTAATGCAGTTGCAAGTGCTTTAGAAAATGCAGCTTCTAGAATGTCACTGCTTAGGGATAGATTTACTCTTGAAATTTTGTGTAGGCCTCCTATCATGGATAACATAAATAATTTACGTGTGTTTGATGATGATCAACAGATATTGCATTTCATGGCCGACACTGATATCTTCAAGGATGCAGTGATTGATGAAGACGAGCATGAGAAGTCTCTGCAAGCTGAGGTTGGTGATAAGAAAGCAACCTCATCCCCAAGGGTGTGGTATCTTTAGAAAAGCTCTATGACTTGCAAGACCACTTTTATGGGCCAAGGCATAGCAAAACCCATAGCTTTACCATGATGCACGAAATGATTAACTTGGGGACATAACAAGACCCAAAGTTCATCAATCTTGTACGTGTTGCACACAGCAAGAGTGGCAAGCCTTTGTTCACTTGTTCAAACAGTACCGGGATGTGTTCACATTGACATATGATGATCTTAAAACTTACAACACGCGAAAAATCCAACACATCATTCCAATCAAAGAAGGGGTCGATCTATATCAACAGAAGTTGAGGAAAGTACATTCATCACTTGAACCCCTCATACAAAAAGAGCTCACCAAATTGTTGGATGCACGGATCATATAGAGATTTTGTCATTCCACATGGGTTTCAAACCTTGTTCATGTACGTAAGAAGTCTCGGGAAATCCGCTTGGGTGTTGATTCCCAGAACTTTAACTGTGCCTCAAAAAAAGACAATTACCAAGTGTCGTCTATGGAGCACATTTTGCAGAGAATATTTGGGGCACAAATGTTTTCCTTAGTCGATGGGTTTTCAGGATATAATCAGGTCCTGGTAGCAGAACCTGATCGACTCAAAACTACCTTTCGTACCAAGTGGGGTACGTTTTCATATAGACGAATGTAATTTGGGCTTGTGAATCCAGGTGCAACCTTTCAACGTGCAATGGACATCGCCTTCTGCAGACTCATCGGACAGAGCATAGTTGTGTACCTAAATGATGTGACTGTGTTTTCAAATTGGAAGACCACATATGCCATCTAAAGAAAAATTTTGAGCAATGTTGGAAATACGAGATTTCCTTGAATCCCAAAAAGAGCATATTTTCAATGTCCAAGTGGAACCTCCTTGGGCACATCGTTACTAAAAGCAGGATCGAGGTTGATCCGGACTGGGTCCAGACTATTACATAGAGCCCTCACCCAAACAACAAGAAAGAATGCGGTCCTTCTTGGGAAAGATAAACTTCCTCTAGAAGTTCATCTCAGCCTATGCGCACAAAGTAAAACCAATGCAATATATGATTAAGAAGGATGAAGTCTATAGCTGGGGCAAGAGGTAAAAGTACGCATTCCCCGTATTAAGCAGGATATTGTAGAAGTGTTTGCACTCTACAACCTAGATTTCAACAAAGACTTCCTGCTATACACCTTTGCCTCTGACAAATCGCTCACTACAGTACTCACTTAGAAGGACAAACTAAATGACGAAGGTCCCATCTCCTTCATGAGTGCAAGCATGTAGGGACCCAAACTTAACTACCTCATTGTTGAAAAACATGAATATGAAGTATACAAGGTGGTGAAACACTTTAGACCCTACTTGCTGAAGAACCATTGCATAGTGTATGTGCCTCACCCAGCAGTTCGCTCACTACTCGTACAACAGGAGCTGGGTGAACGATGTGTGAACTGGATGACAGGATTACAAGAGGGAAATATTGATGTCAATCCAGTTCACACTTTCAAGGTTCATGGTCTTTGCAGACTCGCAAATGAGGCAATGCACACACAGGAGGAAGAAGCAGAGCTCACCGGTTGGGAGCAAGAAATTGAAATGTATGATGTAGTATGAGCACCACCTACTACAAGTAGAAATTCTTGGTATGAAGATGTGCGCCAATACCTTGAGCACAGAACCATACCTTCTCACTTCTCGATCAAACAAAATAGGGCACTGCGCCTCAAAGCTTTATCCTATCAGTTGGTGCACTGAGTGCTTTACAGAAAGTACAGTAACAAAATCTTGCTCAGGTGCCTAGAGGCACATGAATGAGAGAAGATTTTACAAGATCTGCATGACGGACTAGTCGGGGGTGACTTTGTGGGAAATAACACTGCACACAAAGTTATGAGAGCTGGTTTATATTGGCCCACATTATTCAAGGATTCACATGCCTACGCCTGCAAGTACCTAGTTTGTCAGTGATGCGCCAACAGAACACGAAGGTCAGGAGCCCCATTGCACCCTACTGTAGTGGCTAAATCGTTCCAATAATGGGGCCTAGAAATCATCAGGGAAATTTTCCCACATTCGCCAAAATGACATCCCTACATTTTGACAACAATTAATTACTTCACGCGGTGGACAGAAGCAATTTCACTCAAGCAAGTGAACAACCAGGAAGTCAACAGCTTCCTCCAGCAGAACATCATCTCACGCTTTGGCGTTCCAATATCACTTGTGTTTGAAAATGAAACTTACTTTTCATGTTTGAATATTTATGATTTCACGTTGCAATATGGTATTGTGATGAAACACTCATCTAAATACTACCCACAGGGAAATGGTCTCACAGAATCCACGAACATAAACCTTATCTGCATAATCAAAAAGACCATTTACTCTGAGCATCATAACTAGCACTCTGCCTTGACGAATGCCTTATGGGTTGACCATGTAACACCCAAACCCTCTATGAATACCTCGCCATACTTCCTAGTCTATGGGAAATAAGCCATCCTACCACCCAACATCTACTTGCACGTGCTTCAGTTGTCTCAAGAATCCCAAGGTAAACCTTGTCTGCTAGCTTGGCATAGGAAACTTCACAAGCTACAAGAAGAAAGGATTAAATCAAAATAAAAATGTACACTCCATCAAAACCGTATCAAGAGATGGTTTCACAAGAATTCTGCAGGGAAAATTAACTTCGATGTTGATGACTTAGTCTTGAAATGGGATAAACCCCATGAAGACAAAGGCAAGCATACGAAGTTCTAGTCCATGTGGATTGGTCTGTACACTGTACATGAGAATCTTGGACCACACACATACCATCTGCAATCACTTGACAGGAGGACTGACAACCTTCCTATCAATGGCCAAGAGGACTGACAACCTTCCTATCAATGGCCAAGATCTCAAGCACTATTTTTAGTAAGTCGGGGCTTCACCTCGCGCTATGTACATAGTTTGTTTACTGCTTATTGGTTTTATTTTTCACTTTGCTTACTATTTATGTTTTGTTTTGTTTTGCTTGTTTAGTATCTTGCTATTTTTGGTTTTTGTAAATAATTTTTTCCCTTTATTGAGTTCTGGCTTTTGAATGAGCATGTGGCTGAGATCTAAAGAGTATTGTGACACTGCGGCACTTTGCCAGTCCTATGTTTGTATTCTTTGAGCTTGGTTATAACCTTTGGTCGATGAAGTATTGATGGAAAATATGAGCCATATGTAAGGGAAGCTTGGGTCTAACCATGAACCTATGTCCACACTGGGAAAACCCATGCTTGTAATCAGCATTCTGCTCTGTGTGATCAAGCTCATCCAACTAGTAGAAATAGAGAAGGGGAAAATCAAAATGAGAAAACCTATGTCAGAGGTCTTACATTCTTCTCGGAAGGAACAACCTCTTTTGCTCTCAACAAGTCAGGATCCTCTTCCTTCGCAAAAATAAATAAGTTCCTATGCACAGTCCTCTTAAAAAATACAAAGTTGAAAGAAGACAAAGGATTCCTGCGCAGAGAGGTGAAGAATGTAACTCCACTAGGGTATTGACCAAGCGCATTGGCAGTGGAGAAATGTGTGTGTTCCTACGTGACTCCACCGGGGTACTATCCAGGCATGCTAGAAGCGGAGAAACACCATAGATGAAAACTTATACTCTAAATTTTTTTAGCTCGCGAGCCAAACTTTCCTTCCCGTTTCGAAACATTGTGATCAAGCTGAAACTTGTTGTTGTGTTGACTAAGTTGGCAAAAGGTGAACCATGTATGTCCATGGGGTAAGGGGGGAAGATAGAGTAACCCACACAATGATTCAATACTCCTAGAAAGACCAAGGCTCTATGATGTAAATGGACCAAAACATAGAATCTGGAGTTCAACTAGTGTGTTGCCAAGTGTTGTAGCAGCTGGAACACCTTCGAAACTTTTGGCCTGCATTCAATTTCAGAGCCTTCCTTGGGTTCTTCCTTGATGTTTGCAAGCACCTGGGCTCATCTCATGAGCTCATGTTAAGTCTTTTCACCCTCCTCACTTGATTTTTCAACGCACATCTCTTTTTCATGTTGTTCAATGTCATGCTTGTAGTCATGTTCTGGTCACACACAAGGTCTCGCTTCCTTTGCACGAGTGGTATTCATTATTTAAACATATGTTGCACTCACACACGAAGTTATATGCACTATCATTCAAGCGTCGTCGCAGTCGTTCAACAATCTATCACAACTATCGCGCTTGTTTCTTGCACCGTCGATCAATCACGCTGAGTATATGTTGTCTTGATGATTTGAGGTGTCTTGTCGTCGAGTCATCTTGAGTGTGTGTTCGCAAGGTCGCGTATGCACAAGTTCACTCACTCACACACTTAGTCATTTTGCTGAAGTTCTAATGACCAGATCACCCTCTAATAGTCAGATCTCCACCATAGAATTGACTCGACCGACTATCGCCCAGAACAACACAGAAGTTTCTTAGCAAGCCATTTCAATCTACGCTGCCTACAAGCAAATAAACCAAGATTCCTGCTGGTCAAATGGAGAGTTTGACTAGGCAGTGATCCCAGGACTTTCTCCCCAAAATTTTTATGCAAAAGCTGCCAAGTATGCCCGCTCCACTGACTAAAGAAATTCCACAGACATGCCGAATAGGCACCCAACGTCAGTCACTAACTCCCTCAAAAAATTGCACAATTTTTCCAGCCAGTCGCCTACTTAGTTGTCCTGCAACTCACCCGAAAAACTAGGCAGATTTCATGAGAATTCACCCAGCTGCCCAACATTCCACTTAGCTCAGAACTTGTGCAGGGGTGTTCCAAAGGCCATTTTCTCAGCAATTGCACAATTTTTGTCACCAGCACTCCTACAGCCACTGCCAGCTCCCTAAAAAAAATGTGCATTTTTCTCGGCAAGCCTCCTGCAACCTGTTGCCAGCTCCCCAAAGGAATTGTGCAATTTTTGCTGCCAACCCCCCTCTGCTTCCTGCACTGCTTCACTCAAGAAATTGCGTAGATCTTCCCTCTAGCCGAGCCAGATCTTGCGGACAGCCACTGCTGATCTGGATTGTCCATATCTCAATCTCCTAGGGACTTCTATGCAATTTTCACTAATAGTGCCCGGAGCCCGCATACCAGCTTGAAATATTCCTTGCACAGTTTCATAGCCCTGTCCTCTCTCTCGGTCACCTGAATCCAAAAGCGAATGACAATGCATCATGGTAGACTAGGAGATTTATGGATTTAATGTTGTCTCATGATGAGTAACTACAAATATAGGTACATGGATAAGACATGATGTGACGATGAACGAGATGAACAAGGAGATCACATGCAAGGAGATTTGTTCACGAACGAACGAATGAAGAATGCATGAGAGGAGATTTGTTCGCGAACAAAAGAACATAGAATGCATGCGAGGATATTTTTTTCACGAATGGAAGAACATGTGAAGCATTCCAAAGTATAAGCGATGGAGCTACGTGCACATGCAACATCAAACAAACACCAAGACCATTGAAGACTCTACACACCTTTCCATGCAGAGGTGAGGCTATGATACACCATGAGTACATCCATCACTCACCGACACTACAACTCGACATGGACACCACCACCAACACAAACATACCAACATTGTCGTGTTAAGTCATATCATGATTCATCTCAGCCACATCACTATTGCGGGTCATATCGTTGTAAATCAATGTAATGTAACATGGAAGTTGAAGAGACCCATATGTAATATGAAGATTCATGTAAATTTGAAGAGTTAAATAATTCAAACAGTCATGAGAGAAGTCAATTAGTGAGAAGGGCCACTTTTACCTTTGGCTATAAATACCCCTCATTTGTACATGCAAAAGACTTTTTGACCTTGGCTCCTCCCATATAGCCATGTGAGTCTGCATTATTTTCTTTGAGGAATGAGTAGTGGCTCCAATGACCCCTTTACGAGGTTAGTGATGTATGGTGTACCGATGTGTCTTGAAACTTTCGCTTAATTCAGAAGCCTGATAACATACCAGCATGTTTTCACACATGTATCATAATTGTTTGTAAGACTGATCTTGGAACACTTGTAATGCATGTTTCTTTAACCTGTGGTAAAATAGTTGAACTATTTCGGTTGCTCTAATACATATGTTTATGAAAATGTGTTGTATAAGTTGTTAACATTCTCCTACCTGTGTGAGTTGCCTCACCAGACATCAGACATAACCTTTCCCATAAACTTGTTATAATGATCGTCGCACTCACGCAGACTACTCTGTTGAGTGTTTTACATGTTATCCCTTCTTGTGTGTTTGTGACTGCCGCATCCGTGTGAAATACTCCTCCGTAATTTGCACATGTCTTATTGTGTTGTGTGTCTCCAACGAAGTTGGGAATCTTCCTTTCGACTAGAAACTCACTTCCACCCTCTCTCTATGTGATGAAATAACCTTGACACAAGTAACAATAGCACTCACTAGGCACGTGAAGCTCGTTGTTTGAAGACAAAGAAGGCCACTCTCATGTGTTGACAAGAAAGAGCTAAGGCAAACCTTTATGATAATGGCAACTAGGATATCATACCGGATGGGGCTCCCACGCCAAATGATGTGAGGTCTAGTTGGGACTTCATATGAGGGTGATCCCCTGAATGTTGGTGGCTCCAACATTGTTAACATGTAGAAAAAAGAAATATGACATTAGTAGCAAACCAAGTGTAAATTTCAAAAAGGAAAATCAGAACCGTGATAGCATGTTTTATCTTGTTATGTAGCACAAGAAAAACAAAGTGATGTATGGTATCTAGATTCAGGGTGCAACAACCACATGCCAGGGAACATAGAAATGTTTTCCAATCTAGATGAAAGTGTGAAATCTGAAGTCATATTAGGGACTGATAGCTAAGTCTCTGTCATGGGAAAAGGAAGAGTTAATATCCTAAAAAATAAGGGGGAGAAGAAGTACATCTTAGATGTTTACTTTGTCCGTGGTCTGAAGCATAACCACATAAGCATTTGACAACTCATGCAAAAGGGATACAATGTATTTTTCAAAAATGATGAGTGCACAATTTTGTATAATCTTCCAAGTAGAAAACTGATTGCAAGGTTTAGATGACAAACAATAGAATGTTTCCCCTAAAAATAAGATCATATTTGAAGGAAGAAGGTGCACAAGCACAACTACCAATGAACTCACAAGAGGATGAAAGAAAAGTTGTAGCTATTACACAAGTGAACTATCAAGCAGAGGCCAAAGATGAAAATTGGTTATGGAATTTGAGATTTAGTCATCTCAACTTTGAAAGTTTGAATTTTCTACATAGGAAAGGAATGGTGAAGGGATTTCCACTTATACAAAAACCGGATAGCCTATGTGAAGGATGTATCATGGGAAAGCAACATAGAGAGGCATTTCCAGCAGGAAAGTCAATAAGGTCAAAGGCACCTTAGGAGATTGTCCACTTAGATTTATGTGGACCAATGCAGACACCATCAATAGGTGGTAGCTACTATCTATTGACCTTCATAGATGACTACACAAGGAATACATGGGTCTATCTCCTCAAATAGAAAAGTGAAGTGTTTGAGCACTTTCGCCAATACAAGGCTCTTGTTCAAAACAAAAGTGGACACTACATCAATGTCTTAGGACTGACAAAGGTGGAAAATACATCTCGAATAACTTCCTTTGATTTTGCAGGGAGCATGGAATTCACAAGCAATTTACAACAAGGTATACACCTTAGAAAAATGGTGTCGTGTAAAGGAAGAATGGAACCATTATGGAAATATAAAGAAGTATGTTGAAGGCAAAGCATTTTTCAAATGACTATTGGGCTTAATTTTTCACTTGCGCAACATATATCATTAATATATGTCCAACGAAAAGTATTAAGATTGTGGTTCCTGAAGAGGCATGGAGTGGAAGAAAGCAAAGTGTCACTCACATGAGAGTCTTTGAATGTGTGGCATATGCACATGTCCCATATGAGTTGAGGAAGAAGTTGGACATCAAGGGGAAGCAATGCATATTTGTTGGATATAGTGATGAATCCAAGGCCTACAAGCTCTACAATCCATCAACCAAGAAGGGCATAATCAGCAGAGTTGTGCAGTTCATAGAAGAGGAAGCATGGGATGGAAATTTAGAGAAGACAATCAATGTGAAAGCATGTATACCACATGAGCAC
>APFE030438309.1:50713-73811 GCA_000404065.3 Pinus taeda
TGTGCTCTTGGCCTTTCTTTTCATAGCCTGGAGGTTGTTCAATGTAAACCTCTTCCATTAACACTCCATTTAGGAATATTGACTTCACGTCCATTTGGTAAACTTTCCACTTGTTTTGTGCTGCTATGGATATCACTGCTCTCACGGTTTCCATTCTAGCAACCGGTGCGAAATTTTCCTCATAGTCTCTCCCATGCTGCTGCTTATACCCTTTGACAACAAGTCTTGCCTTGTGTCTTTCTATTTTGCCTTCAGCATTACTCTTGGTTTTATAAATCTATTTGACTCCAATGACTTCTTTTCCTTTTGGTAACTCAACCAAATCCCATGTCTTGTTTCTTTCTATGGCATTGATCTCCTTATCCATAGCTTCTATCCATGTCCTATCCTTAATAGCATCTTCGAAATGAATAGGGTCATCAACATGACAATATAAAGCAAACAAAGAGTTCATACCTTCATCATAAATGTCACTTAGATTTCTAAACTTCTTACCTCTTTCATTTGGTGTATAAGTGTTTGAAGAAGCACTTGAATTTAATCCTTGTGATGTGCTTGGAGAAGCTCTTTCATTTCTCCTCAAGGGTGTCCCTTGCTGTCCTTGTGTTGGCACTGTTGTTTGGGGATGTATTTCAGCCATCTCCTCATCATCTTCATCATGTGACAAATAGTTTTTAACATTCACTATTTTCTCTATGCTTCCATCCCAAGCTTCCTCCTTAATGAACTGAACATCTCTACTCACAAAAAACTTCTTGGTAGATGGGATACACAACCTGTAAGCTTTGGATTCCTCACTGTATCCAATGAAAATACATTTCTCCCCTTTGTTGTCCAACTTCCTCCTTAGCTGATCTGGAATGTGTGCATAAGCCACACATCCAAAAACTTTCATGTGGGTGACTCCTTGCTTTCTCCCACTCCATGCTTCTTCCGGCACTCCGTTCATAACTGCTTTTGTAGGGAATCTATTCAAAATATACGCTGCACAATTTACAGCTTCAGCCCAATAATCATTTGGCAAATGCTTTGCCTTCAACATGCTCTTCGCCATATCCATGATGGTCCTGTTCTTCCTTTCAGCAACTCCATTTTGTTGCGGGGTGTACCTAGTGGTAAACTGTTTGTGTATTCCATTTTCTCTACAAAACCGTAGGAATTCCTTGGAGATATACTCACCTCCTCTGTCAGTTCTCAAAACTTTGATATGCAGCCCACTTTGATTTTCTACAAGTGCTTTGAAATTTCGAAATTTTTCAAACACTTCACTTTTGTTTTTAAAGAAATAAACCCAAGTTTTTCTGGTGAAATCATCAGCGAATGTTAGAAAATATTGGCTGCCAACTAGTGATGGATTTTGCATTGGTCCACATAAGTCTGAGTGGACAATATCTAAGGGTGCCTTTGCCCTTATGCTTTTCCCTGATGGAAAACTTTCTCTGTGTTGTTTCCCCAAGATACAACCTTCACAAAGGCTGTCTGGTTTCTCTATCAATGGTAATCCTCTTACCATTCCTTTTCTACTCAATAAGTTAAGACCTCCAAAGTTGAGATGTCCAAATCTCAAGTGGCACAACCAATTTTCATCCTTTGGTACGCTTTGGAAAGCCTCTTGGGTAACTGCTGCAATTACTTCTTTGTTTTTCAAATCTGCCTTTATTCTGAGAGGGAACATCCTGTTCCTCGTCATCTTCACTTCAGCAATACATCGTTTGTTGGGTGCTCTATCCATGATGGTGCATACATCATTCACAAATAAAACATTATACCCCTTTTGAACAAGCTGACCAATACTCAAGAGGTTACATTTCATTCCAGGAACATAGTAGACATCTGCTATGGTTTTCTTTTCACCTTTCTTTGTAAATAGTTTTACTTCTCCTTTTCCCATAACAGAAATTTTACTATCAGTCCCAAGTGTAACTTGTAATTTCACATTTTGATCTAAAGCAGAAAACAAGGCTATGTTTCCTGTCATATGGTTACTACAACCGGAATCTAGAAACCATATATCATCACTGTTTGTTTCAGCGATATTACAAGCTAAAAGCACATTATCTTGGCTAATATTTTCTCTAGTGATATTTGCACTAGATCTATTATTCATATCATGCTGCTTCTTCCTACATTCATTTGCATAATGCCCATATTTTTTACAATAATAACATTGGACATAGGATTTTTCATACCTTTGTCCTTGAGCATGATGTTGTCCACTTTGTTGGTTACTGCCTTGGCCTGGTTTTGATTTAGATTACTGCCTCTTCCTTGAGTGTTTGCCGGACTGTTTCTTCCACTTCTATTTTGGCTTCTACCTTTTCCTCTCTTGTTTCCTCTGCCTTGACCTCTTCCTCTTCCAAAGGACATCTAGGTCTTAAAGGCATGCTCTAGAGATGAGTTTTCATTTCTACTCAATCTTTGCTCATGTGTTATCAGTGATGCATGAAGTTCATCAACTGAAAAATTTGTGAGATCCTTTGTCTCTTCTATGGTGGTGACAATCACATTGAACTTTGAGGGTAGGACCCTCAATAATTTCTCCACAATCCTCCTTTCTTTAAGAACTTCTCCATGAGTCCTTATCTGTGTGACCAGACCAATCACATGTGTGAAGAATGAGTCAATATTGTCTGACTCCTTCATACAAAGATTCTCAAAATCTCTCCTCAGCAACTGTAGTTTTGTTGTCTTCACTTTTTCCATGCCATGATAGGCTGTCTTGAGAGTTTTCCATGCTTCTTTGGATGTCTTTGCTGCTGCTATCCTTGGAAACACACTCTCATGCACTGCTTGATATAAAAATGCGAGAGCTTTGGAATCCTTCTTCCTATTTCTTTTCAACAGATCTTTCCCTGCCTGAGTTAACCTATTAAACTCATTCTCATCTGCTGGGTCTTCAAAACCATATTCAACTAATTCCCATAAATCTTGTGACGCAAATAGGGCTCTCATGGTTATTGCCCAATAGTCATAGTTTTTCCCATTAAACTGTGGGAGCTGAGTATTAAAAATACCCATGCTAGTGCTGGTGCTAGAGCCAACCATTCCTTGCACTCTCAGCTATGCTTCAAATATTTGACTCTGTGTTTAAAAATAACTTACCGTTTCTTCAACAACAACACAAAAAAAACTTTGAGAAATATTTGAATCCTTTCTTGACTGAGTCTTCACTTTGTTGGAGAATATGATGCAACAAGAAACCTTCCTTTAGCTTCTTTGACACCTTCAAAGAGCCTGAACAAGCTCTGATACCACTGCTGGGAATTTTCTGGTAAATTCCAAAACAAAATCACTGAACACAGAGACAATGCTCTGTTTTTGCCACAAGATCTTAGCACAGGGAAGCTACAATTGATTTCTGAGAACAGAGTATTACACACAACCACAAAAGCTTTGTATTCATTAATCAAAGACAACTTCTGTTACAAAAATATTCTTCCTTTGCCTGAGGGATTACACCAAGAACATTTCAACAAAAAAAATTACTCTGTCTCTTTTAGAAATTTTACACTACTGTGTGTAAAAATTTCTTTTACATTCACTGCTGTGTAAAAACAAAATCTTACATTTACTGCTATAAAGAAAAATTTCTTTTACATGTGTTGCTGCTCATTGCATTTCGTTTCTTCAACAAAAAACTATCTTCATGTTGCTGCCCATTTTTCATATTCACACTGCTGTGTGTTTTTTTTTTCAATGCATATGCCGCGCACACCAAAAAAAACATAACATACATTCGTTTTTTACTTGTCCCATAAAAACTACACCCGTGAATAAAAAAAATTAAAAAAAAACAATATAATTAAAAATACTATATGCTATGCCCATACCTCTGTAAGTAAAAAAACATTAAAATTAAAATCTTTTACCTACAATCTACGAACATAATAAATTCATTAGATTGACAAGCAAGCGGTCAAACGAAACTTTTACTCCACGCAATGTCATTCCCTGCAGGCTCTGTATGCAACTTTGGGTTAATCGGACGGACATCCACCATCCTTTCAATCGAACGGTTCGGAACAATATTGGACGCCCCTTATTTGTTGAACATTATGTCCCGATGAAAAGCTGTTTTGAAAACGTACAGAGAACACGCGTCAAAAAGTGATTGCATTGGGTGAGTTTGAGGGAATACCACTTTCTCAGCAAAAGCGGTCTGATGAGCTTGGCGGTTTTCTGGCATAGTTTCACGGTTGTTGTTTTAATGCTGCTACACGATAGTTGAAAGTATAATTTCAACACGCGGATCTTCCCAGTACTTGTGCACCAGATGGTGAAGCCAGTGTTTGCATGATGTAGGAAGACCGTGTTCTAGAGTAGGTCATTTCTGTTTGTGAGAGACTGAATCATTCAATGCCTACATAATATACAATTCGTAGGCATTGAAGATGCGAGGTGTTGTGCCAACATTTAAAGGCTGGTCATTTGTAGACCATCTCTTTGAAGGGTATTGTTTTTTGTGGTTGCTGATTTTTTGAAGAAAGAATAATTTTTGAGAGGTCATTTTTTGGGGCGCATTCAAAAAGGGGGATTTTGGTTTTTTAAGGAATTGTTTGAAAGGGATTGTATTTTTTATATCTATTTTAATAGAAAGCACATACATATTTTTTTAGAGATCCATTCTCTGGATTTGGAGTTATATCCATTTTCTACTTCAAATTTTCCTTTGTGGTAGACTTGTTAAGATGAATAACTAGATGACAGAGGCATATTTGAACGAGAGCAATAAGCCCGACGGATCCAATTATTGTTATTGGAAATTTAAGTTGCAGATCTTATTGGGGAAAAACGCATGGATGATTGCAAGCGGTGATGATCCAATTACTGTTATTGGAAATTTAAGTTGCAGATCTTATTGGGGGAAAAAAGCATGGATGATTGCAAGCGATGATGAGTTGAAACCGACCCTAGCTACACGTGAACAACCACAACAATCGAGGACCGGGAAAAGAGGAAGAACAAAGAAAAAGTGATGTTAAAATTGTCGGTGAAAGGTTGTATTATCCCTCACATTCGTGAATATAAATCAACAAACGACATGTAGAAAACCCTCAAGGACCTGTACAAGATCAAAACACAAATCCCATGTTGTTTTTGAAAAGCAAAATTCTCTCCATTAAAATGAAGGAGAATGAATTAGTGGCTGCATTCATTATTGAATCACGTGTCTTCCATTTTTAGCACTATTTTCCCAGAATAAAAATAAAAATAAAAAATACATATATTAATATTAATTATATATAGGCCTATTTTAACTTACAATAAAAATGACATTTTCATGATTATTTTTCTCGTTAATTTTAATCAAAATTTGATAGAGATTTTTAAAAATTTTAGTTTAAATTGTTTAATCTAGATAATTCAAGTGCTCCAATAATTTTCAAAGGTGAGTAATCCATTTATACATTCAAAATATGTTTTTAAACACAAAAATATTTATATATATATATATATAATATATATATATATATAAATTTTTAAAGAATCCAAAATACAGTGATTATTCGTTATTTTTTAATTGAGTAAAAATCTTTTCACTCCTACTACATAGCCATT
Source organism: Pinus taeda (assembly GCA_000404065.3). Classification (NCBI taxonomy): domain Eukaryota; kingdom Viridiplantae; phylum Streptophyta; class Pinopsida; order Pinales; family Pinaceae; genus Pinus; species Pinus taeda. The sequence goes on from APFE030438309.1 coordinate 56,273, forward strand.
AATTATATAATTATATATATATATCTTATTATAGCTTTGAAAGCCCTCCTTCTGCATAATCATTAATTATATGTAAAAAAGATTAAAACAAAATCTTATTATAGCTTTGAAAGCAATGCCTCTCCATAATCATTACTTATATATAAAAAGATATAGCACAATCTTATTATGGCTTTGAAAGCAGGATATATTAATTATATATAAAAAAGAGAGATTAACACAATCTTATTATAGCTTTGAGCGCAAGATATATTTTAATAAGTTAGAAGTTTAATTATTATTTTTTTTTTATTAAATTTAAAAAATATTTATCTCTTTTAATAATGTTGGTCATAAATTGGTATTAAAATAAATATTTTGAAAATAAAATAATATTTTTATTTTATTTTTTAAATTCTAAATTTAATTGGTGCTAAATATTAATTTGACAAATTTTATGGGGTATAAAATAGATTTGTAACTTAAAAAATAATTTTATTATTTATAGAAATTATATAAGAACACTGAATGGTACACCTAATTTTATTATTTATAAAATTTATAAAAAACCTAAAAACTACACCTTCACAATAATGGCACACAATATACCTACTAACACACAAGTAGTATGTCATTTAATTCCACTAGCATCACTTCCGTCATTGTTTAAAAAAAACCTTAGTCTAAGGATATTATTTTTTTGCCCTAAAAGTCATGGAAATTCTAACCATATTTTGAGAAAATTTGATTTTTGTAAATATAAGTTACAGTTGTTAAACTTAAAAAATTTAGGTGTCTCAGACATTTTTGATGGTGCTAAATCTATTTCCACCATCAAAAACTTGATTCAAACACTTCCTCTACAAGATTTTTTGAAATTTTTTTGCCCAAATTCCAACCACTTTTGGTCATCCAGGCAATTCCTCTACCTCTGTAGACGACTCCTTAAAAATGGCTTTAAGCCTAGCAAAATTTTTGGAGGCACATATTGTTCATTAACGGCAAAAAATGTGTCCTGCTAATGGCAATTAGATGAGCATGGTTGTATATGCCCAAAATCCAACGGTGTGCATATACAACACCCGCTCATTTAATGACCATTGCCAAGCTACTTATTTTCATTAGTTCATTAACTCTATGAATTGACTTTGTATTAAATCATGGTACTATGCAACTTAACACTTTGACATGTCTAGCTATGAAATATATTATCCCAAGTTGGAATTTGGTGTGTGGCCATGTAAGAGCATTATGTGCTAAAATTAAAACCTAGTCTAAAAAATCTACAAATTAACCTAAAAAATAATGGAAATTCCAAAAAATAAAATATTTTAGATGCCACAAATTCTACAAATTAACCTAAAAAATAATGGAAATTCCGAAAAAGTAAAATATTTTAGATGCCACAAATTTTTTTATAATGTTGAATCTATTTCCATCTAAAAACCAATTTAAAGACTCCAACATTTTGATTCTTTAAATTTTTTTTTATTATCCAATTCTAGTAAAAATAAACTGCGTTAGACATAAATTTGTTGTGGTATCATTAGACAAGACGAACAAAATTAAATATGCAACGTATTATACCACGAACAAAATATAAAACAATTCAGCATCGACATGCGTTAACCATTGATTTGAGTGTTACGTAATTCATTTCGCAGTTGTCTATAATGAGATTTTTTGAAAGTTTTTCCGGTGGTTTTTTCCTGTCAAAATCTGGTAGCAATTTCTTGGAACCGCAAGTTTGATAGCTAGTTTCTGCACAATCAAAGCGTCCCAGAAATTTTTCAAAGTGCTGAATCCAAATATGCAGTTAAAAAATCATTTTAACGGCAATAAATCAAAATTAGATTCCATCACGGGAATCTCCAAAAAATCGCATTATAGACAATTCAACATCGACCTGCGTAAACCATTGGTATGAGTGTTACGTAATTCACATCAATTACGGGGAGGACCACTCTAACATTTAAATATGCAACCGCCTTTTTAATATCATATGTACGCAATAGATCTTCAGCCAGGTTTATTAATCCGAATTAAATCCGAACCTCTGATATACCTTATGCGGGGTATGGGGTTTCATTAAACTATGAATATTGGGTAAGCATAGTTTCGATCTGCTAGGTTTATTAATACGAATTAAATCCGAACCTCTGATATACCTTACTGGGTTTTCATTAAACTATGAATATTGGGTAAGAATATTTCCATTTAAGATTTGTTGGTATATCTCTTACTTTAATCTCTTCCCTATATGTTTAAACAAGGGCAGCAGGAGTCCCTGCCGGATCTAAAATCCTAGAGGGCTGAAATCCAAATCTAAATATTATTTGTTTAAAGATAAGTTAAAAAAATGTTTAAAGATAAATTTGATCCTGCATTTATGCCGGCAAGGAGGGCACAATCTTATCAGCTATATGAAGGTACCTAATAATTCAGAATATAAGGTGAAAGCATTAGTTTATGAAATACGACAAAATTGTTTCCATGAGATGGAAAAATGTTGATTTTATGCAGTGAAGAAATAGCAAGAGAATCCTTTTTCAAGATGGGAAAAATGTGCAAAGCACTAACTTCTTTTCATCAGGAAAAAGATATTCAATTTTATGCAATGAAGAAATAGCAAGAAGAGCCTTTTATAGGATGGGAAAAATGTGCAAAGCACTCACTTCTTTTTCATCAGCGAAAGGAGATTCAATGGCAGCCAATATTTTTGGCTTCCACCTTAGTTAGTTCATATAAAATAGTTTCTCATGCATTCCTAGGCTCAGTGTAGGGTTTTAGCCTTGATATTATTGTTTTACTCTTTAAAATTTTGAGCTTAGAACTTTATATAATAGAGGCTTCTCTCACTTGTAATAGTTCTTGAAAGTGGTCATAACTTTGGAGACATATTACTAAACACTTTGTTGAAGTCCTCTAGAAATATATGGGTGCATTATTGTTCATGAAAGATGATTTCCTTAGGAGCTCTATTGTTGAATGTTGGTGATTTTATATATGAAAACATTTGTGTCATAAGGCGATAAGTGAATTCTTAATAGTAATAGGTATATTTGCCACGAGGAAATAAATGATGTGATGCTTAATGGTAATAGGTATATTTGCCACAAGGAAATAAATGATGTGTGACTTTCGACGTTCTTGTCTCTTTGTTGTTTTGTTCATGGAAGTAATTTGATCGCATATATCATTTTGGAAGTTGTTGCATGGTTTAATTCCTTAGTAAACATTTTGGTAGTTGTTGCACAGTTTAATTCCTTAATAAAATGCACTCATAATATAAGGTGAAGGAATGTCCCTTGTAGAACCCACGCTTGATAAAATTCTGCATTGCTTTATAGCCATATTAGGCCCTCTAGAACATGGAATTTTCAAATCAGTTTGCTCTAATAACATTGTTATAACAATATGCAAACCATAGTGTGAGACTAATGAATAAAGATCTATGAATAGAGACCATTTTAATATGGATTAGAAATATCCTTCTCGTTATTTGATTGGTTGACGCGACAGTGTGAAATAGCCCACATTGTGGGCACAAGAGGCAATGGGAATATAGCGCATCCCCGAGGAATGTACGATCCCCTAAGGTAGTTAACATGTCCACCGCAATGTCTCTCTTTGAGTGTTTCCTCAGTTTTAGAGGTTTAACACAACAGTTGATGAGGTAGTGGTAATGTGCAGATCTAAACACTATGGAGACCTATGAATAAGTATCCTATGAGAATGTCTCATTCATATCCTTTCCTTATGGGATTGTTTTAAGGGGTCGTGGTTAAGTCTATAATTCATTAATATCCTTCCTGGGCACAATAAGGGGCTTAACGGCTGTCGTGTGGAGCCCCGATTATAAAGACTGTTAAGTTTTCCTAATCTTTTTCTCCTTTCCTTCAAGTGGCCTAAGAAATGTAAGGGATGAGGAACACGACATACTGTCCACCAGAGCTCAGTTAGGAAGCACTAAAACTTCTCTTTCAAGAATTTGCTAAGCTTTTGACTGGTCCATTGGTGGAATGTTCCGCTTTTTGTGATCGACTATGACTTGTAAATGTTATTGGCTATAATTTGTAAAAAGAAATGCAAGAGTCCATGGATTCCACTAGATTTTCCTACGATTGATTTTGAGGCTCCTAAAGACAAATGTTGCAATCTTTGTATGGTTTGAATCTCTGTAAATTGAATGTTGAATATTAGTACTTCAACATGCTGTAATGTCATATACAAAATTGAATTTCAAACAAAAAGAAGTGACTCAGACCACTGAGTACTCCCAGAGTCAAATATAAGCATCATCTCCGTTACCAAGCATTTTCTGAGTCTCAAAGAAACTCATACAATTTAGCTTCATTGAGTCAAGCCTAATTTTTCAACATTGCTTGATGTCATGATAGGATTCTTTTCCCAAAGGATGATAAGTGCATGCCTTTTAGTAAAATAAACATAAATTTCTTAAAAGAATGCACAATCTTAATACCATACATTTAATGACAAAGTACTTAATATTGTATGTGCTTAGATATATACACCTCTAAATTATTCGAATTGTACCATATATGTTATTTGAATTGAACAATAATAATATTATATCCGATAAAAGTTTGAAGACCAAATGAAACTGCCAAAGTGGCAAGTGGTTCCATATCTAAACCATTATTGACATGCCGTCAAAAAAATACTAATAATTCTCAAATATACACGTGCACTAGAAGATTATATAAATCGATCTGCACCCGCAACATATAACTCCAATAAGAGGTAAATAATATAACTACACTAGAACAGATGGAGCTAAATATAAATATACAAGAAGTTGAGGAGCGATTGGACAAAGTGAAGGGTGAGGCAATAAAGTTCATAGGGCTTTTAGATTCTAGTTTTCTACCATGGAATTCTTTGCAGCATGTGCCAGAGGTTCAGCAAAGAGAGAATGTTATCAACGATTTAGCAAGCCATGTTTCCGATAATGAAAAGAGCATGAACAAACTACCGAACACTGCCAAAGCATCGAGCATTTCCTAAATGACCGAACTTGATAAATATATTATGACTGTTTGGAAGAACAGCAAAAATTAATAAGTAAAGCGACCTATACTCATGTAGCGAAAGGACTATTTTTAGCATTGATCGAAAACACAACACTATAGTCTTTTTTCTATTGCTCCTCACTCCATATGAAATATACAAAAGAGCGGAGACATTGCCCACTGAATAAGAGATGTAATTAGTGTGAATTTATTGTAACTAATTTTGAATAAGAAAAGGTAAGGCACACAATTTTAATTCTGTTATTAGGGAAGTAAGGGAGGAAGTAATTGTTTCCCTAAACATCTCAGGAAAATCAGGAAATTTAAAAATTTGGAATGATCAAAAGAAATCAAAGATATTTGCAACATTGGTTTAATACATGAATTATGTTAGACAATAAATAATTTATTTTTTCTTAGAAGCTATTGCAACTATCAAAAGCGCTTACACAATGCCAAGATTTGGAATGTTGATCACAAAGGCATATGAATAAAAGGCTTGCTCGATATACCAAATAGCGAAAATATTGTTTAGGTTACATGCTCTGCAACTTTGCTTTGGTTGCATGCTTTGTATACACAGATACATTTTCTCTCCCTATGGTGGTCCCAACTACTAGTATTTTGGGCATGGGTATGGCCCCATTCACGCTCCTACTACAAGTTTAGCATGAAGTTTAATTCACAATTCCCAAAGTGTGGAACTTGCACTACAATGCAGAGCATAAAATTCATCCAATTAATTTCACACATAAATAACCTGACCTAAATGAACAAAATTCATCCAAATAATTTCACACAAATAACTTGACCCAAATTATGAAGCACAAGAAATCTAGCCAACTTTACTATGTGCACAGTAGTAGAGGAAAAATATATTGATTCTTCCTTAACTAGTGAGAAGCAAACTCTATCATCCTTTATGTCTTCAATGGCTTCCATATTTATCTTCATGTATTACAGTAAGAACAACCTTAAAATTGTGTTCAGAAGCGAAAGGGGAAGATAATTTTTATATTGAAACTACCCATGTTTATTTACCTGGCTTTTGGTGAGGGATGGTATATAGAAGTGCATTAAAGTGAGATCAATCTTGCTTAATAAACAATGTCAAATCCTTTGATCTAAACCGCAAGAAGAATCCACTCTAATCTTTAAGGAAGAAAGCTCACCTTGGTTGGTATAACACATTAGAATAACACAGAAAATAAGTAACTATTGTGTCAACATGACCGATCAACACTACACTCACGCTGCCCATGTGTTTGGACGTTAAACAACCATATACTTAAAAATCCATATATTATATAATTAAAAATATAAAATTAATAATAAAAAAACACATATTTAACTGACATGGGTCTGTGTAACACTATTATTCTTTCTCGAATGGTCGCATACAATACATACCTTCCCCAGTTTAAAACATGTTCACCATGCTCTTTTTCTTGGTTTCTTGAGTTTTAGTGCTTAGGGTTGTGATTTTATGCTTTGCAAGCATGGATTTTGAGAAAATGTTAGCAACTGTAGATATACAAATTATTAGCTATGCGGGTTTTTCTTCCGTGTATGGAAAAGCCCCTCGATCTAAGTGTCCTAGTGTGTCTCGGTGGTAGAACTATCAGTGCCATCCTAGTTTCAAGGTACTATATTTTTTACAATATATAGATCTTAAAAGTCAAATTTTGGATTTTCTTAGAACGCTCTAGAATTATTATTTTCTAGTTTCATTCTAAGGTAAGTGAGACGTAATTATTCCCTAAAATACGTTGGACATAATTTTATTGCCTAGAAGCTGGAGCTCGTTATTCAATTCATGTATTTTATGACAGTTGTATATTTATTAAGAGCATGCTTCCCCAACTTTAATAACAAAAGTGACTAGCACTCCGGGCATGCCCTTGTTTTGCACCAAGGAACTCTGTTTGGTGGCCCTTAATCTGTTTTTGAGTTACAAATTTTTCGAACTATACCTTACTCAGAGGTAGGTAAATAAATTTGGTTTTGCCCAGAGTTTCGAACATCGAGAACAAGGACTATGGTTTAAATGGGTTGTCGTAAAAATGGGTTTCTATCGACAGTTCAATGGGCTCTGCATTATTGGAGTGGTTTTGTGGCCTAATGGTTATGAAATGGAAGGGAATTTTTTCCCCTGGCTAAGAAGTAGGCCCTCAAGGAAACAATGTTGGGATGCGTGAAACGTTTTATTATTTCCATGTGGCTCTCAAACTAACAATTGTTCATCCTATTGTAGTTTTGAGCCTCTAAATAGTTACAATAATTCCACCTTGCATCACCAAGAGAATCTTGCTTCTCTCATAGGATCCTTTGGCTCCTCTGTCTTTCAACGTTGCATCTGCTGAGTATGAGGCATGAATAGAAGAATTGGTAGACATGTGCCAAACTTCAATCGTTGGTGCTTCCATGGCCATTCAACTCATCTTAATGGTTTTGAGATGAATGCTTACCGAGTTAGTTAGTGGTTAGGGCATCACCATCTAGAGCGTGAACTCTATTTCACACCTGGTTGAACTGAACCATTTTTCTATTTTTAATTGGGATTCTAGCATCCATGAAGTAATGGTTGTTCACTTGTTTACTCATATTTCCAATAGACTACAATTAGATCGAAATTGAAAGACAATTGAACAATGTTTTCACAATAAGAGTTTTATAAATGGTTTAACTTTGACACAGATGAAGAGCCCTCTAACGCAGATGAGGAATTCCCATCCTGTGGTCCAGTGGTGTAGGATTTTTCAGAGACCTCTTTTCATTGTGGTTGAAGAGACCTCTGCTTTTCATGTGGTTCTTAGAGCCGATGCAAATGAAGAGTATTCAGAGAACTCTCATTTCTTGGTGGCTTTAGGGACCTCTACTTTGCTGGTGGTTCTCAGAGCCAAAGTTACAGTGACAATTTTATGCAACAAGTAATGTGTTACACAAGTATACAACAAAAGAATGAAGACATAAGAAAAGAATGAAGTCGTGGAGAGTTAGGGAGGTTGTGTGAAGACAAATGGCACTTCAAACGTCACACATGGCACTTCAAATTATTCAAAAAATTGCATTTACAATATATATATCTAACTTTTATATATACATTCTCCAAAATTGCTTTAATATAAAATTCTATATACAGTGGCCAAATTTTGGAAGAACTTTAGATAAAAGTAACGAGAACTGTCCAAAGTTTCTTAAATATAAAGTTTTATATACACTGTCCAAAGTTATGCGAAACTTTGGATAAACTTAACGAGCAAATCCAAAACATAAACTTATTAGTCCTTGCCTGCGGCAGCACAGGGACTATAGCTATGGGTTATTACATAATCAACTTTGGGTATCGAATGTAAGTTGCTTTGAAATTTGTCTAGAAATACGTGAAGGTTCCAATAAGACCTCGAATCCAAAACTTTGTTATAAATTGGTTATATTTATATGAAATGAAATTGTCATCGGAAAAGTTTGCTTAAATTTTAGATAAATTGTTGGTCAAAGCAAATTAATATGTATTCAACGGCTAATAATAAAGGAGGCTTTCTCAGCTAAATTTCCATGCTGTCTGTAGTTATCCTTGGTCTTTTCTAGGCTATCTTCTGTAAAGATTGGCTACAAGCTTAGTTTCGGCTTCTGGTCTCTGGCCTCGGCTCTTAAGCGTTATCCGGAAGTTCTGGTCTTTCTCATTCTTCTGTGAGGGGAGTCGGTGGGAGGAAGGTGCTAGAAGGCAGTGGATGGAACATCTAGCACATGAAGATTTTTCTATCCGCCATCGAATTATCTCAATTTCTATCATATTCTGAGAAAACTTTTCCGCAATAAACAATCGCATGCCTCTCGTCTATTTGTTGTACTTGCAGGAAGACTTTTTCCCATCCATGAAGGATTTCCCATAAGGTGGCGAGGATCCTATCACTTTTCCCTTATAAAATAATCCCCTTCCGTATTACTTCGAAGACTTTCCTTATCTGGATAGCGTACGTCATTCTGTCTTCCCTTGCTTTCTATGTTTTGTTTAGTCTATCCACTTTTGGCCTTTGTCATATAGTCGTATTGCTGACGCTTCTGCGATCTTCTCGTGGCATACATGGAGATCCTCTCCAACGTGTCCACCTCCTCAGCATTAGTGCGGGCCACTATAGAGGCGGAAAAGGCCTATGGCGGCTTTACTTGCCAAGAGGGATGGAAATCTGTGTTGGCAATTTCAATTATCACTCCATCTTCCCTAGCGACACGTGAAATAGAAGGTGGTGAAGATGAATTCCCACGTCGTAGGAAGAAGCAGCATCCTTTGAAGACCATTCCCCCTCCCTCAGCCCGCAATATTGATATTGTTTTTCTAGCTGACAGAATTACAAGTCTCCAAAAAAGAGCTCTGGTAGGTCGTTGGTGCTTTCCGGATAAGGAGGATTCCCAGATGCGTCAATGCCTAGGAAAACGATGGAATGACCTACTGGGATATATTCCTACTATTGTTAGATTAATGAAAGACTGGTATAGTTTTCACTTTCTTAATGAGAAAGACTTGGAGACTATTCGTTCTCTTCCTTGGGTTCATGGTAAGAGCTTTTTAGCTCTTCATCACTGGTACATAGGATATAACCCTCTTAAGAACACTCCATCAAACAATCTTATCTCGATTAAACTTCTGGGGCTTCCTATCGAACTATGTTCCCGAGAGACTCTGTCTGATATTGGGAATGCAATTGGAAAATTTGTTTATGTAGACCCAAAGTGTTTGGGTGCCAAGGACAAGAGAGTTGCATGGATTGTTATAGAGAAAGAATATCGCAGGGGTTTTCTTGATCATATCGAGTTTCTATGGGGGGAATTAAATTTGCATCAAAGATTAGATTTTGGGGGGTTCCATTTCGATGCTCTTCTTGTCATAGAACAGACCACCTGAAGGAGAATTGTCCTTTTCGTAGTGGGGAGAGGCAAAAGGAAAGGAAATATCAATTTAAACAAAATTCAAAATTATCGGAAAGCAAGCTTAGGAACTCTATGGGGGGTAGAAAATCATAAAATAGCAGGTCTCCTTCATCAGGTATGGCTAAATATTTTTCTCCTTTTCTATCTCCTACTACGAAGCTTGGTGGTTTCCCTCAGAAGTGTCATCGCTCTGCCTCGTTTTTGCCTAAAATGTCTTCTTCCTATGGTAAGGAAACAGACTCCCATATTTTTTCCTTTCCTCCTGAGCCTTATCCATTAGAGAAGTTCCCCTACCATCCCCAATTCCTCATCCTATGGCAAATATACCATCAACATGTCATATTACGTATATTCCATCATCCTCTCCTTCCCCTATAAAATCTAACATTCTCTCAAAAGGGAAGGGTCTTTGCTCTGATAGGATTCTTCCTTCGTCCAATGGGAAAGGTTTAAGTTGTATTGGGACCCCTCAAAATTCAAAAGGAAAACTTCCATGCATCTCTGCAACTCCCCCAAACTCTTCGGTTATTTCTCCTACAAATTCTGTAGGAAATGACTTGGATATCCTTCTGAAGAAGAAATCTTTGGATCTTTGTCCTCTTACTATTCATAAACCTGGTTCGGTTTCTTCTCCCCACATCAGTCTAAATTCTGCAAGCAACATCACTGTTAGAAGAAAGCATAATAGAGGAACCAAACACTTCCGTGGTAGAATGGAAGGAACTATTTGAAATATGGACCACTCATTGATTGATATTCCTATAATTTACCTCTCAGAACATGGGCCCCTTGGAGCAAGATAGGTCAGAGACAACCTAACATGACTCACATCATTTCAATGAACATAAGGGGTCTAGGGGTGGACCATAAATTCTTAGTCCTCAAGGATTTACTCTCTTGAAATCATCCTAATATAATTCTAATCCAAGAGACTATGAATGTTGCTGCCGTCTCTATCAAATATTTCAGGCGTATGTTTCTTCTCTGGCATATTGTAGCAACGGATGCTATTGGTTTATCGGGGGGACTAGTAATTCTATGGAATCCTTTATGGATATCGACTAAGGCGTATAAATGTTTTGCAGGGATTCTTCTACTTGTAAATATTCAGGGTCTATCTGGCTCTATTCATGTGTTAGATATATATGTCCCATACAAGGACCGTTGCCCTTTCTAGAACAGGTTTTTGTCCATGGAATTTTCGGAACTAGACTCTCTGCTTATAGGGGGTGATTTAAATTGTACTTTGTGTAATGATGAAGTTTGGGGAGGGGGTAAAAAGGCGAACCCCTTAGCTAGTTTTATAAAAGGGGCTATCCTCCATCACAATATGATTGATGTTTCCCCTCAACAAATGGGTCCTACATGGGACAATGGAAGACTTGGTGCTTCCTATCTTGCCAAAAGACTAGACAGGTTTCTGTTGAGTGACAAGCTGGTGATCCGTATAGATAGGCCATTATCTAACATTATAAACTGTTTTATATCTGCTCATAGACCAATTTCCTTACAATGGGAAAAAAGGAAGTTCAAGCAGGGTCTTCCATTTAAATTCAATAGAGTTTGGCTAGAGGACGAGGAGTTTAACGACATTGTTAAGAATTTTTGGCCAACTTGCTGTCCTACGGGGAATTTATCTCCATCTCAAGCTCTTTTGGATAACCTGCGTGATCTAAAGGTAAAGGTTAAGATTTGGCAGGTGAAAATGAAAAAATCCAACAGGGATGCTTTGAAAGAGATACAAGAGAATCTGGATGCTTTGGCTGTCAAATTGAAAGAAGGTAATATCTCCCTGCAAATCTGGAGTAGTATAAATGAATTGGAAATAAAAGACACAAAGTACTATCAATTGAAGAAGCTTCTGGGAGGCTGAAGAGTAGGGCGTTATGGCTAAAGGAAGGAGATAGGAACAAAAAGTTCTTCCACATATTTGCAAACAATAAGAGGGACATAAACTCTATTTGGGAAATCAAATCTGAAAGGGGAGTTATGCTTCATTCTCAGGAGAAAATTTCTAAGGAGGTAGAGGCTCATTTTGGAAAATCATACAAAAGGAACGAGAACTGCAGGATGGACGACATATTATGGCAAATTAATCCTTTCCCCACTATGTTTGAGGTTGAACAAAATAATTTTATTTTCCATCCTGTGTTTGAAGATGAGCTTTTACAAGTTATGAAGTTTTTCAAAAAAGATAAAAGTCTTGGCCCAAATGGCCGGACTATCGAGTTCTACATCCATTTTTTTGAACTTCTAAAGAAAGACTTCCTGGCAATGGTAGAGGAATTGAGGTTGAAGGGGTCTACCCATCCCATATCTTGTCTAATTTCATAGCTTTTATTCCTAAAAAGAAAAAAACTACTGCTTTCTTAGATTTTAGACCAATCTCTCTCTGTAATGCGATATACAAAATTACCTCAAAGATTATAGCTAATAGAATCCGTGGGAATTTGTCTAATTTCATATCACTAGAACAACATGGCTTTCTTAAGAACAGGGATATCATTGAGGCTGTGGCCAACACACAGGAGAACTTACATTCATTACACACTAAAAAGCTGGATGCAGCAATCCTTCAATTAGATTTAAGGAAAGCATATGATAGCCTATATTGGGGTTTTCTAAGATGCATGTTATGAAAAATAGGACTAAAAAATGAATGCATAAGTTGGATCATGGCCTGCGTGGAAAATGTCAATTTTGTTGTCCTTATTAATGGCCTCCCTACAAACTTTTTCTTAGCTGCCAGAGGTCTTCGAGAGGGATGCTCTCCGTCCCCTCTTCTTTTCATCCTCGCAATGGATTCTTTATGTCTACATATAAAAAAAGTTGTAAAAGATAATCAATACATCCCACTAATGATATGTCGCGGGAATTTTATTTCCCACAGTTTATTTGTGGATGACATCATGATCTTTGGTATGCTCTACAGATTTTCTTGGGAATGCATTCATGGCATTCTAAAAAAATTCAAAGAGCCTCAGGAATCTATATAAACGAAGGCAAATCTTCTTTCTATTCTGATGTAGAAGACAGGGATTCATTGGATTTTTTGAGTGTTCTGTTTAATATTGGAATTAAACCCATAAAGGAAGGTTTAAAATATCTGGGTTTTCATCTCAAACCTACAGGTTATAAAAAAGCTGACTGGATGTGGTTATCTGATCGTTTCTTTAAAAGAATTGCAGGGGGGGAGTTTAAATGTCTCTCCATTGCAGGCAGAGCGGTTCTAGCACAATCTGTCTTGGCTTAGATGATAGTTTATTGGGCCCATCTATACTATATCCCAACTAGAGTTATTTCTATATTGAACAGATTAATGACAAATTTCATATGGGGAGGTAGTAAGGAAAAAAGAAAATACCACCTGACTAGTCTCTCTAAAATTTCCTTTCCAAAAGTATTGGGAGGTTGGGGAATTATGGACATAAGGAAGTTTGGTAAAGCTCTCTTATGCAAATCCATTTGGAGGGGCATAAATGGGGATAGTTTTTGGAGCTCTACCATTAGAAAGAAGTACATGGGGAATAAATATCTCATATTCTGGTACAGGAAAGGTTCAATTGGCAATTCTCATGGATATGCAATATGGCAGAGTTTTCGGAAAATTGAATCTTTCTTCCTCAAAAACCTCTTTTGGAATGTCTAGAATGGCAGGGATGTGTATATTGGATATGATCATATCATGGGGTTGGGGGAGAATAACATTATTTCTACATCCATCATAATGGCTCTACATCGAAAAGGAATATTCACATGGAGTCAACTAATTGCAGAATGGCAGGGAGGAATTCCTATATGGAAGGACCTACAAGCTTTGGGTCTTAGTGGAGAATTAGCTCAACAATCGGACAATATCATGATGTCTATGAGAAGCTCTAGAATATGCAGATCTGAAGGAAAGGACTATCTCACATGGAGGGGGATAAAGGGGTGGGATGATATACAGATAAAAGAAATATATATGGTTCTAGTAAAAGAAATACCTCTCCCTTTCCAGAACATCTTTCCGTTGTCACTGTGGAAAACAGGGGTGCCAAATAAAATTATTCATTTCTCCTGGCTTGTATTTCACAACGAAAACATTACTTGGGAGAATCTTCAAAAAAGGAACTGTTCAGGCCCAAGTATATGCCTATTGTGCAAAAAAGAGGAAGAAAATAATAATCACATATTCCTCACCTGCAGCTTCACTTATCAGTTATGGAGGGATCTAGCAGTTTTCTTTGGTTTCAGTTTGGTGGATCACACAACTATTTAAGAGGATTTGTGCTGGTGGAGCTCTCAGAATGCAACTTTTAGATCAATTCCTCTTCTCCTCTTATGGATAGTTTGAAAGCTAAGAAATAAAATAATATTCCGAAATGGGATAGAAGATCAAAGGCCTGTTTTTGAGCAAATCATCACGTTGTATAATTCTATCCCTAAGAACTTTCCCTCAAACAAATCCAGAATTACAGAGTATCAGAGGAAGATTTCGATGAGTTATCCGCATGCTTTCTTCGACGGAGCTGCACAACGGGGTTCGTGTGCTTGTGGATGTTTCATATCGATGAGTGAAGATCAACACTTTTCCATTTATTGGAATGGTGGTAATGGTTCAAACAATAAGGCCGAAGATATGGCACTAGCGGGCCTCCTTCAGTTCAGTTCCTTCCTGAATATACAAATCCTTCAGATATATGGGGATTCCAAAATCATAATAGAACAAGCTTCAGAGAAATTATCAATTAAGAATCCTTTGTTATCTGGATGGATGAACAGGATTAAAGTGTTATGGATAAACAAAAAGGATTACTCAATCAATCATGTGGACAGGTCCCATAATTCTCGTACGGACGATCTGTCAAAGAAGGGCCTTGCAATTCAACTTGGTTCATGGAAAATGGAGATACAAATGGAATCAACAACATATCAGATAGAAGATTTCTCCCTTTTGGGTACCTAGTTCACTTTTTGGTTTTTGTCTTCCTATGCTCCATAGACTATTTTCCTCTTCATAAAAGGTATGTCGGTCTTTTCCTCCTTGATCTTCTCTTTTTTGATGGGGTGGCTAAATCTGGGATGGTCCAGTACATATATCCATGAGTTTTTGGCTGAACTTTATCTGTCTATGCTATTGATATCTTCTTTATCAAGAGAGATTAGATACTATGCTTTCAGCTGTGCTCTGTTTACAGCAAAAATCCTACATATATCTACTATTGCACTTATCAATTTTTCCTCTATGTAAATATCTTTTATATGAATATAAATCATACCTTTTTTTTTCGTATTGAAAAAAAACTGATAACTAAGCAGGGACTAATAAATAGTCGCAATGTTGTTGTTTTACGTATACCTAAACACCAAAAAATAGCTAATCTCATAAAGCCATGAGGATAGTAATGACACCAAATTTTCCTTTTCCAATAGTCAAATTAATAGAAAAGTAATTTCGTTTTTTTCTCTTCTAAATCGTATTATTAATATCACATTTTAATTTAGTTTTGATCTAACAACCAGAAAACCACACACTATTAATATGATAGCAATATAATTTATGATGGTATTAAGTTTGTATTAGTTATCTTTAAAATTTCAAATAATTAGTTTATTGACGCTTTATACTTTATTATTTTTTTAGGTTTATATTTATTATTTATTAATACTTAAACTATTATAATTTAATATGAGATACAATCCTAGTTGAGGACGGAGCACGCGAGGACGGTCACGGGAAAGCAGTAAGCGCTAGGGTTTCTGCAAAGACCTGCAGCGGCAGGTTCCCTGCCTAGTGAATCCCAGATCTGACAGGGGCAGCGCAGAAGAGTTAGGCACGGGGCCTGGGAAAACGGCAATAATGGATCCCCCCAGGGGGCGGGAGGGGCGGTACCTCCACCCGGAGAAAACCAACAAGGACCCGAGGTAAATCCTATTGAGGAAAAGGTAAACAATGATAGAACCACAGAGGAAACACAGAACACAAAGGAAGATCAAGCTCAGCAAGATAACCCAAAGGTTAGTTCATCTACATGCAAGCCTGTTGCTGCTCACAAGCCAGAAGTTGAGTTACCCAGCCACCGTATTAATGCAAGAATACAGTGTATGAGGGATCATGCTCTCATAGGTAAATTTATCGGATTCTGGCCAACAGAAAAGGCCCTGAGAAACTGGATCAATATCAAATGGCGCCCAAAAGGACAAATAACCCTGCTTCTAGGGCCGAAAGGGTTTTTTTCTGCTATCTTTAACTGCTTGGAAGACAGAAACAGAGTCTTCAATGGGGGTCCCTATTTTTTCAACTCTGCAGGGCTATTTCTCAGAGAATGGGTCGCCCGTTTCAATCCAGACAAGGAAGATCTAAGTTATGCACCAGTATGGATCCGACTGTACTCACTACCATGGGAATATTGGGAGGAGGAGTCACTAAAAGCCATCGGATCGGTCTTAGGAGACTTTGTCAAAGTTGCAGAAGAAACAAAGACCATAAGATATACCTCTTATGCCTCCTATGCCAGGATTTGCGTATACATGGATCTGAAGCAACCTTTGCCAGATACGGTGCGCCTCTTTCATGAAGACCAAGATTGGATTTAGGTTATTGACTATGAGCATGTCCCTTTCCGCTGTAGGAAATGTCATGCCCTGGGCCATCTCTTCAGAGATTGCCCCTTAAAAAGCAAGCCCACAGCTCAAAACAGCTAAGAGCAACAATCTCAGGATGGATTCACCAAAGTAACAAATAGAAGAAGAGGAAGCAAAAAATCCATAGCACCTCCTAAGACGGCACCAGAGGATCTATCCAAGCCCTCCACAAGCAACAGTTTCGAGGTCTTAGCAAATGCAGAGATACAGGAAGGGTCTATTTCGGAAATAACAACACGCCCCTCTTCAAAAAAAGGGGAAAAGAGGACGTCCCGGGAAGGCAAAAAGATCAAGCCGGCCTCAGAGACATGGAATACTCCAGAAATGGATATAGACAATACAACTCACAGCACAGACAAAGGGAAGGAGGCAGAAGGAAGATTTCAAGAACCACATTTCATGGACGAAGACAGCGAACCAATAGATATTGGGGAACTTGACATTCTGGGTCTAGAACAAGCTTGCAAATCAGGTAACTTTAACAAAATCCCTGATAGACAAGTAGATAACTTAGTAGAAGTCTTGAATAAAGCTCAAAAAAAGTATTCTCTAGGTGTTCAAACAAGCAGTCAATGGGATGGTAAATTCATCACCAAAGACAGTAAAAAGAGAGGACGGAAAATGGCTTTAGAAAGAACTATTAAGATTGGAGAGGTCTTGGTTGAGTCAGGAAGATATGCCAAACTAACCAAGTATTACAATACTGACCCCAAACCTTCTCAATGAAGTTGATATCTTGGAATATCAGAGGGCTCAATTGCCCAAGGAAAGGGAGACTTCTAAAAAATTTGATAATGGAGGAAAAACCAATCCTTTTTTTGTAGGAGACCAAATGCAATTCAATACTTTTGGAAAAAATTGTAGCTAAGGCCTGGCCAGGAGGGCTAGTTATAGCTGTAGATGCTCAAGGAGCTTCAGGAGGACTTGCTATTCTCTGGGATGCAGGAAAAATCCAACTAGTTAATATC
>APFE030438309.1:74031-99829 GCA_000404065.3 Pinus taeda
TGTGGGCACAAGAGGCAATGGGAATATAGCGCATCCCCGAGGAATGTACGATCCCCTAAGGTAGTTAACATGTCCACCGCAATGTCTCTCTTTGAGTGTTTCCTCAGTTTTAGAGGTTTAACACAACAGTTGATGAGGTAGTGGTAATGTGCAGATCTAAACACTATGGAGACCTATGAATAATAGTATCCTATGAGAAATGTTCTCATTCTATATCCTTTCGCTTATGGGATTGTTTTATAAGGGGTCGTGGTTAATCTTATATTCATTAATATCCTTCCTGGCCTGCGAATAAGGGGCTTAACGCTGTCGTGTGGGGCCCCGATTATAAGAGACTGTTAAGTTTTTTCCTAATCTTTTCTCCTTTCTTCAATGCGCCTAAGAAATGAAGGGATGAGGAACACGACATACTGTCCACCAGAGCTCAGTTAGGAAGCACTAAAACTTCTCTTTCAAGAATTTGCTAAGCTTTTGACTGGTCCATTGGTGGAATGTTCCGCTTTTTGTGATCGACTATGACTTGTAAATGTTATTGGCTATAATTTGTAAAAAGAAATGCAAGAGTCCATGGATTCCACTAGATTTTCCTACGATTGATTTTGAGGCTCCTAAAGACAAATGTTGCAATCTTTGTATGGTTTGAATCTCTGTAAATTGAATGTTGAATATTAGTACTTCAACATGCTGTAATGTCATATACAAAATTGAATTTCAAACAAAAAGAAGTGACTCAGACCACTGAGTACTCCCAGAGTCAAATATAAGCATCATCTCCGTTACCAAGCATTTTCTGAGTCTCAAAGAAACTCATACAATTTAGCTTCATTGAGTCAAGCCTAATTTTTCAACATTGCTTGATGTCATGATAGGATTCTTTTCCCAAAGGATGATAAGTGCATGCCTTTTAGTAAAATAAACATAAATTTCTTAAAAGAATGCACAATCTTAATACCATACATTTAATGACAAAGTACTTAATATTGTATGTGCTTAGATATATACACCTCTAAATTATTCGAATTGTACCATATATGTTATTTGAATTGAACAATAATAATATTATATCCGATAAAAGTTTGAAGACCAAATGAAACTGCCAAAGTGGCAAGTGGTTCCATATCTAAACCATTATTGACATGCCGTCAAAAAAATACTAATAATTCTCAAATATACACGTGCACTAGAAGATTATATAAATCGATCTGCACCCGCAACATATAACTCCAATAAGAGGTAAATAATATAACTACACTAGAACAGATGGAGCTAAATATAAATATACAAGAAGTTGAGGAGCGATTGGACAAAGTGAAGGGTGAGGCAATAAAGTTCATAGGGCTTTTAGATTCTAGTTTTCTACCATGGAATTCTTTGCAGCATGTGCCAGAGGTTCAGCAAAGAGAGAATGTTATCAACGATTTAGCAAGCCATGTTTCCGATAATGAAAAGAGCATGAACAAACTACCGAACACTGCCAAAGCATCGAGCATTTCCTAAATGACCGAACTTGATAAATATATTATGACTGTTTGGAAGAACAGCAAAAATTAATAAGTAAAGCGACCTATACTCATGTAGCGAAAGGACTATTTTTAGCATTGATCGAAAACACAACACTATAGTCTTTTTTCTATTGCTCCTCACTCCATATGAAATATACAAAAGAGCGGAGACATTGCCCACTGAATAAGAGATGTAATTAGTGTGAATTTATTGTAACTAATTTTGAATAAGAAAAGGTAAGGCACACAATTTTAATTCTGTTATTAGGGAAGTAAGGGAGGAAGTAATTGTTTCCCTAAACATCTCAGGAAAATCAGGAAATTTAAAAATTTGGAATGATCAAAAGAAATCAAAGATATTTGCAACATTGGTTTAATACATGAATTATGTTAGACAATAAATAATTTATTTTTTCTTAGAAGCTATTGCAACTATCAAAAGCGCTTACACAATGCCAAGATTTGGAATGTTGATCACAAAGGCATATGAATAAAAGGCTTGCTCGATATACCAAATAGCGAAAATATTGTTTAGGTTACATGCTCTGCAACTTTGCTTTGGTTGCATGCTTTGTATACACAGATACATTTTCTCTCCCTATGGTGGTCCCAACTACTAGTATTTTGGGCATGGGTATGGCCCCATTCACGCTCCTACTACAAGTTTAGCATGAAGTTTAATTCACAATTCCCAAAGTGTGGAACTTGCACTACAATGCAGAGCATAAAATTCATCCAATTAATTTCACACATAAATAACCTGACCTAAATGAACAAAATTCATCCAAATAATTTCACACAAATAACTTGACCCAAATTATGAAGCACAAGAAATCTAGCCAACTTTACTATGTGCACAGTAGTAGAGGAAAAATATATTGATTCTTCCTTAACTAGTGAGAAGCAAACTCTATCATCCTTTATGTCTTCAATGGCTTCCATATTTATCTTCATGTATTACAGTAAGAACAACCTTAAAATTGTGTTCAGAAGCGAAAGGGGAAGATAATTTTTATATTGAAACTACCCATGTTTATTTACCTGGCTTTTGGTGAGGGATGGTATATAGAAGTGCATTAAAGTGAGATCAATCTTGCTTAATAAACAATGTCAAATCCTTTGATCTAAACCGCAAGAAGAATCCACTCTAATCTTTAAGGAAGAAAGCTCACCTTGGTTGGTATAACACATTAGAATAACACAGAAAATAAGTAACTATTGTGTCAACATGACCGATCAACACTACACTCACGCTGCCCATGTGTTTGGACGTTAAACAACCATATACTTAAAAATCCATATATTATATAATTAAAAATATAAAATTAATAATAAAAAAACACATATTTAACTGACATGGGTCTGTGTAACACTATTATTCTTTCTCGAATGGTCGCATACAATACATACCTTCCCCAGTTTAAAACATGTTCACCATGCTCTTTTTCTTGGTTTCTTGAGTTTTAGTGCTTAGGGTTGTGATTTTATGCTTTGCAAGCATGGATTTTGAGAAAATGTTAGCAACTGTAGATATACAAATTATTAGCTATGCGGGTTTTTCTTCCGTGTATGGAAAAGCCCCTCGATCTAAGTGTCCTAGTGTGTCTCGGTGGTAGAACTATCAGTGCCATCCTAGTTTCAAGGTACTATATTTTTTACAATATATAGATCTTAAAAGTCAAATTTTGGATTTTCTTAGAACGCTCTAGAATTATTATTTTCTAGTTTCATTCTAAGGTAAGTGAGACGTAATTATTCCCTAAAATACGTTGGACATAATTTTATTGCCTAGAAGCTGGAGCTCGTTATTCAATTCATGTATTTTATGACAGTTGTATATTTATTAAGAGCATGCTTCCCCAACTTTAATAACAAAAGTGACTAGCACTCCGGGCATGCCCTTGTTTTGCACCAAGGAACTCTGTTTGGTGGCCCTTAATCTGTTTTTGAGTTACAAATTTTTCGAACTATACCTTACTCAGAGGTAGGTAAATAAATTTGGTTTTGCCCAGAGTTTCGAACATCGAGAACAAGGACTATGGTTTAAATGGGTTGTCGTAAAAATGGGTTTCTATCGACAGTTCAATGGGCTCTGCATTATTGGAGTGGTTTTGTGGCCTAATGGTTATGAAATGGAAGGGAATTTTTTCCCCTGGCTAAGAAGTAGGCCCTCAAGGAAACAATGTTGGGATGCGTGAAACGTTTTATTATTTCCATGTGGCTCTCAAACTAACAATTGTTCATCCTATTGTAGTTTTGAGCCTCTAAATAGTTACAATAATTCCACCTTGCATCACCAAGAGAATCTTGCTTCTCTCATAGGATCCTTTGGCTCCTCTGTCTTTCAACGTTGCATCTGCTGAGTATGAGGCATGAATAGAAGAATTGGTAGACATGTGCCAAACTTCAATCGTTGGTGCTTCCATGGCCATTCAACTCATCTTAATGGTTTTGAGATGAATGCTTACCGAGTTAGTTAGTGGTTAGGGCATCACCATCTAGAGCGTGAACTCTATTTCACACCTGGTTGAACTGAACCATTTTTCTATTTTTAATTGGGATTCTAGCATCCATGAAGTAATGGTTGTTCACTTGTTTACTCATATTTCCAATAGACTACAATTAGATCGAAATTGAAAGACAATTGAACAATGTTTTCACAATAAGAGTTTTATAAATGGTTTAACTTTGACACAGATGAAGAGCCCTCTAACGCAGATGAGGAATTCCCATCCTGTGGTCCAGTGGTGTAGGATTTTTCAGAGACCTCTTTTCATTGTGGTTGAAGAGACCTCTGCTTTTCATGTGGTTCTTAGAGCCGATGCAAATGAAGAGTATTCAGAGAACTCTCATTTCTTGGTGGCTTTAGGGACCTCTACTTTGCTGGTGGTTCTCAGAGCCAAAGTTACAGTGACAATTTTATGCAACAAGTAATGTGTTACACAAGTATACAACAAAAGAATGAAGACATAAGAAAAGAATGAAGTCGTGGAGAGTTAGGGAGGTTGTGTGAAGACAAATGGCACTTCAAACGTCACACATGGCACTTCAAATTATTCAAAAAATTGCATTTACAATATATATATCTAACTTTTATATATACATTCTCCAAAATTGCTTTAATATAAAATTCTATATACAGTGGCCAAATTTTGGAAGAACTTTAGATAAAAGTAACGAGAACTGTCCAAAGTTTCTTAAATATAAAGTTTTATATACACTGTCCAAAGTTATGCGAAACTTTGGATAAACTTAACGAGCAAATCCAAAACATAAACTTATTAGTCCTTGCCTGCGGCAGCACAGGGACTATAGCTATGGGTTATTACATAATCAACTTTGGGTATCGAATGTAAGTTGCTTTGAAATTTGTCTAGAAATACGTGAAGGTTCCAATAAGACCTCGAATCCAAAACTTTGTTATAAATTGGTTATATTTATATGAAATGAAATTGTCATCGGAAAAGTTTGCTTAAATTTTAGATAAATTGTTGGTCAAAGCAAATTAATATGTATTCAACGGCTAATAATAAAGGAGGCTTTCTCAGCTAAATTTCCATGCTGTCTGTAGTTATCCTTGGTCTTTTCTAGGCTATCTTCTGTAAAGATTGGCTACAAGCTTAGTTTCGGCTTCTGGTCTCTGGCCTCGGCTCTTAAGCGTTATCCGGAAGTTCTGGTCTTTCTCATTCTTCTGTGAGGGGAGTCGGTGGGAGGAAGGTGCTAGAAGGCAGTGGATGGAACATCTAGCACATGAAGATTTTTCTATCCGCCATCGAATTATCTCAATTTCTATCATATTCTGAGAAAACTTTTCCGCAATAAACAATCGCATGCCTCTCGTCTATTTGTTGTACTTGCAGGAAGACTTTTTCCCATCCATGAAGGATTTCCCATAAGGTGGCGAGGATCCTATCACTTTTCCCTTATAAAATAATCCCCTTCCGTATTACTTCGAAGACTTTCCTTATCTGGATAGCGTACGTCATTCTGTCTTCCCTTGCTTTCTATGTTTTGTTTAGTCTATCCACTTTTGGCCTTTGTCATATAGTCGTATTGCTGACGCTTCTGCGATCTTCTCGTGGCATACATGGAGATCCTCTCCAACGTGTCCACCTCCTCAGCATTAGTGCGGGCCACTATAGAGGCGGAAAAGGCCTATGGCGGCTTTACTTGCCAAGAGGGATGGAAATCTGTGTTGGCAATTTCAATTATCACTCCATCTTCCCTAGCGACACGTGAAATAGAAGGTGGTGAAGATGAATTCCCACGTCGTAGGAAGAAGCAGCATCCTTTGAAGACCATTCCCCCTCCCTCAGCCCGCAATATTGATATTGTTTTTCTAGCTGACAGAATTACAAGTCTCCAAAAAAGAGCTCTGGTAGGTCGTTGGTGCTTTCCGGATAAGGAGGATTCCCAGATGCGTCAATGCCTAGGAAAACGATGGAATGACCTACTGGGATATATTCCTACTATTGTTAGATTAATGAAAGACTGGTATAGTTTTCACTTTCTTAATGAGAAAGACTTGGAGACTATTCGTTCTCTTCCTTGGGTTCATGGTAAGAGCTTTTTAGCTCTTCATCACTGGTACATAGGATATAACCCTCTTAAGAACACTCCATCAAACAATCTTATCTCGATTAAACTTCTGGGGCTTCCTATCGAACTATGTTCCCGAGAGACTCTGTCTGATATTGGGAATGCAATTGGAAAATTTGTTTATGTAGACCCAAAGTGTTTGGGTGCCAAGGACAAGAGAGTTGCATGGATTGTTATAGAGAAAGAATATCGCAGGGGTTTTCTTGATCATATCGAGTTTCTATGGGGGGAATTAAATTTGCATCAAAGATTAGATTTTGGGGGGTTCCATTTCGATGCTCTTCTTGTCATAGAACAGACCACCTGAAGGAGAATTGTCCTTTTCGTAGTGGGGAGAGGCAAAAGGAAAGGAAATATCAATTTAAACAAAATTCAAAATTATCGGAAAGCAAGCTTAGGAACTCTATGGGGGGTAGAAAATCATAAAATAGCAGGTCTCCTTCATCAGGTATGGCTAAATATTTTTCTCCTTTTCTATCTCCTACTACGAAGCTTGGTGGTTTCCCTCAGAAGTGTCATCGCTCTGCCTCGTTTTTGCCTAAAATGTCTTCTTCCTATGGTAAGGAAACAGACTCCCATATTTTTTCCTTTCCTCCTGAGCCTTATCCATTAGAGAAGTTCCCCTACCATCCCCAATTCCTCATCCTATGGCAAATATACCATCAACATGTCATATTACGTATATTCCATCATCCTCTCCTTCCCCTATAAAATCTAACATTCTCTCAAAAGGGAAGGGTCTTTGCTCTGATAGGATTCTTCCTTCGTCCAATGGGAAAGGTTTAAGTTGTATTGGGACCCCTCAAAATTCAAAAGGAAAACTTCCATGCATCTCTGCAACTCCCCCAAACTCTTCGGTTATTTCTCCTACAAATTCTGTAGGAAATGACTTGGATATCCTTCTGAAGAAGAAATCTTTGGATCTTTGTCCTCTTACTATTCATAAACCTGGTTCGGTTTCTTCTCCCCACATCAGTCTAAATTCTGCAAGCAACATCACTGTTAGAAGAAAGCATAATAGAGGAACCAAACACTTCCGTGGTAGAATGGAAGGAACTATTTGAAATATGGACCACTCATTGATTGATATTCCTATAATTTACCTCTCAGAACATGGGCCCCTTGGAGCAAGATAGGTCAGAGACAACCTAACATGACTCACATCATTTCAATGAACATAAGGGGTCTAGGGGTGGACCATAAATTCTTAGTCCTCAAGGATTTACTCTCTTGAAATCATCCTAATATAATTCTAATCCAAGAGACTATGAATGTTGCTGCCGTCTCTATCAAATATTTCAGGCGTATGTTTCTTCTCTGGCATATTGTAGCAACGGATGCTATTGGTTTATCGGGGGGACTAGTAATTCTATGGAATCCTTTATGGATATCGACTAAGGCGTATAAATGTTTTGCAGGGATTCTTCTACTTGTAAATATTCAGGGTCTATCTGGCTCTATTCATGTGTTAGATATATATGTCCCATACAAGGACCGTTGCCCTTTCTAGAACAGGTTTTTGTCCATGGAATTTTCGGAACTAGACTCTCTGCTTATAGGGGGTGATTTAAATTGTACTTTGTGTAATGATGAAGTTTGGGGAGGGGGTAAAAAGGCGAACCCCTTAGCTAGTTTTATAAAAGGGGCTATCCTCCATCACAATATGATTGATGTTTCCCCTCAACAAATGGGTCCTACATGGGACAATGGAAGACTTGGTGCTTCCTATCTTGCCAAAAGACTAGACAGGTTTCTGTTGAGTGACAAGCTGGTGATCCGTATAGATAGGCCATTATCTAACATTATAAACTGTTTTATATCTGCTCATAGACCAATTTCCTTACAATGGGAAAAAAGGAAGTTCAAGCAGGGTCTTCCATTTAAATTCAATAGAGTTTGGCTAGAGGACGAGGAGTTTAACGACATTGTTAAGAATTTTTGGCCAACTTGCTGTCCTACGGGGAATTTATCTCCATCTCAAGCTCTTTTGGATAACCTGCGTGATCTAAAGGTAAAGGTTAAGATTTGGCAGGTGAAAATGAAAAAATCCAACAGGGATGCTTTGAAAGAGATACAAGAGAATCTGGATGCTTTGGCTGTCAAATTGAAAGAAGGTAATATCTCCCTGCAAATCTGGAGTAGTATAAATGAATTGGAAATAAAAGACACAAAGTACTATCAATTGAAGAAGCTTCTGGGAGGCTGAAGAGTAGGGCGTTATGGCTAAAGGAAGGAGATAGGAACAAAAAGTTCTTCCACATATTTGCAAACAATAAGAGGGACATAAACTCTATTTGGGAAATCAAATCTGAAAGGGGAGTTATGCTTCATTCTCAGGAGAAAATTTCTAAGGAGGTAGAGGCTCATTTTGGAAAATCATACAAAAGGAACGAGAACTGCAGGATGGACGACATATTATGGCAAATTAATCCTTTCCCCACTATGTTTGAGGTTGAACAAAATAATTTTATTTTCCATCCTGTGTTTGAAGATGAGCTTTTACAAGTTATGAAGTTTTTCAAAAAAGATAAAAGTCTTGGCCCAAATGGCCGGACTATCGAGTTCTACATCCATTTTTTTGAACTTCTAAAGAAAGACTTCCTGGCAATGGTAGAGGAATTGAGGTTGAAGGGGTCTACCCATCCCATATCTTGTCTAATTTCATAGCTTTTATTCCTAAAAAGAAAAAAACTACTGCTTTCTTAGATTTTAGACCAATCTCTCTCTGTAATGCGATATACAAAATTACCTCAAAGATTATAGCTAATAGAATCCGTGGGAATTTGTCTAATTTCATATCACTAGAACAACATGGCTTTCTTAAGAACAGGGATATCATTGAGGCTGTGGCCAACACACAGGAGAACTTACATTCATTACACACTAAAAAGCTGGATGCAGCAATCCTTCAATTAGATTTAAGGAAAGCATATGATAGCCTATATTGGGGTTTTCTAAGATGCATGTTATGAAAAATAGGACTAAAAAATGAATGCATAAGTTGGATCATGGCCTGCGTGGAAAATGTCAATTTTGTTGTCCTTATTAATGGCCTCCCTACAAACTTTTTCTTAGCTGCCAGAGGTCTTCGAGAGGGATGCTCTCCGTCCCCTCTTCTTTTCATCCTCGCAATGGATTCTTTATGTCTACATATAAAAAAAGTTGTAAAAGATAATCAATACATCCCACTAATGATATGTCGCGGGAATTTTATTTCCCACAGTTTATTTGTGGATGACATCATGATCTTTGGTATGCTCTACAGATTTTCTTGGGAATGCATTCATGGCATTCTAAAAAAATTCAAAGAGCCTCAGGAATCTATATAAACGAAGGCAAATCTTCTTTCTATTCTGATGTAGAAGACAGGGATTCATTGGATTTTTTGAGTGTTCTGTTTAATATTGGAATTAAACCCATAAAGGAAGGTTTAAAATATCTGGGTTTTCATCTCAAACCTACAGGTTATAAAAAAGATGACTAGATGTGGTTATCTGATCGTTTCTTTAAAAGAATTGCAGGGGGGCAGTTTAAATGTCTCTCCATTGCAGGCAGAGCGGTTCTAGCACAATCTATCTTGGCTTAGATGATAGTTTATTGGGCCCATCTATACTATATCCCAACTGGAGTTATTTCTATATTGAACAGATTAATGACAAATTTCATATGGGGAGGTAGTAAGGAAAAAAGAAAATACCACCTGACTAGTCTCTCTAAAATTTCCTTTCCAAAAGTATTGGGAGGTTGGGGAATTATGGACATAAGGAAGTTTGGTAAAGCTCTCTTATGCAAATCCATTTGGAGGGGCATAAATGGGGATAGTTTTTGGAGCTCTACCATTAGAAAGAAGTACATGGGGAATAAATATCTCATATTCTGGTACAGGAAAGGTTCAATTGGCAATTCTCATGGATATGCAATATGGCAGAGTTTTCGGAAAATTGAATCTTTCTTCCTCAAAAACCTCTTTTGGAATGTCTAGAATGGCAGGGATGTGTATATTGGATATGATCATATCATGGGGTTGGGGGAGAATAACATTATTTCTACATCCATCATAATGGCTCTACATCGAAAAGGAATATTCACATGGAGTCAACTAATTGCAGAATGGCAGGGAGGAATTCCTATATGGAAGGACCTACAAGCTTTGGGTCTTAGTGGAGAATTAGCTCAACAATCGGACAATATCATGATGTCTATGAGAAGCTCTAGAATATGCAGATCTGAAGGAAAGGACTATCTCACATGGAGGGGGATAAAGGGGTGGGATGATATACAGATAAAAGAAATATATATGGTTCTAGTAAAAGAAATACCTCTCCCTTTCCAGAACATCTTTCCGTTGTCACTGTGGAAAACAGGGGTGCCAAATAAAATTATTCATTTCTCCTGGCTTGTATTTCACAACGAAAACATTACTTGGGAGAATCTTCAAAGAAGGAACTGTTCAGGCCCAAGTATATGCCTATTGTGCAAAAAAGAGGAAGAAAATAATAATCACATATTCCTCACCTGCAGCTTCACTTATCAGTTATGGAGGGATCTAGCAGTTTTCTTTGGTTTCAGTTTGGTGGATCACACAACTATTTAAGAGGATTTGTGCTGGTGGAGCTCTCAGAATGCAACTTTTAGATCAATTCCTCTTCTCCTCTTATGGATAGTTTGGAAGCGAAGAAATAAAATAATATTCTGAAATGGGATAGAAGATCAAAGGCCTGTTTTTGAGCAAATCATCACGTTGTATAATTCTATCCCTAAGAACTTGCTCTCAAACAAATCCAGAATTACAGAGTATCAGAGGAAGATTTCGATGAGTTATCCGCATGCTTTCTTCGACGAAGCTGCACAACGGGGTTCGTGTGCTTGTGGATGTTTCATATCGATGAGTGAAGATCAACACTTTTCCATTTATTGGAATGGTGGTAATGGTTCAAACAATAAGGCCGAAGCTATGGCACTAGCGGGCCTCCTTCAGTTCAGTTCCTTCCTGAATATACAAATCCTTCAGATATATGGGGATTCCAAAATCATAATAGAACAGGCTTCAGAGAAATTATCCATTAAGAATCCTTTGTTATCTGGATGGATGAACAGGATTAAAGTGTTATGGAACAACAAAAAGAATTACTCAATCAATCATGTGGACAGGTCCCATAATTCTCGTGCGGACGATCTGTCAAAGAAGGGCCTTGCAATTCAACTTGGTTCATGGAAAATGGAGATACAAATGGAATCAACAACATATCAGATAGAAGATTTCTCCCTTTTGGGTACCTAGTTCACTTTTTGGTTTTTTGTCTTCCTATGCTCCATAGACTATTTTCCTCTTCATAAAAGGTATGTCGGTCTTTTCCTCCTTGATCTTCTCTTTTTTGATGGGGTGGCTAAATCTGGGATGGTCCAGTACATATATCCATGAGTTTTTGGCTGAACTTTATCTGTCTATGCTATTGATATCTTCTTTATCAAGAGAGATTAGATACTATGCTTTCAGCTGTGCTCTGTTTACAGCAAAAATCCTACATATATCTACTATTGCACTTATCAATTTTTCCTCTATGTAAATATCTTTTATATGAATATAAATCATACCTTTTTTTTTCGTATTGAAAAAAAACTGATAACTAAGCAGGGACTAATAAATAGTCGCAATGTTGTTGTTTTACGTATACCTAAACACCAAAAAATAGCTAATCTCATAAAGCCATGAGGATAGTAATGACACCAAATTTTGCTTTACCAATAGTCAAATTAATAGAAAAGGAATTTCGTTTTTTCTAATCGTCTTGTTAAATACTAAATTTAATTTAGTTTTGATTAACAAGAAAATAAATATTAATATGATAGCATATAATTGTATGAATGGTATTAAGTCTAACTTGTATTAAAAGGTATATAATTTTATTTTCAATAATTAAGTTTATTGGTTTTTTTTTTTTATCAATATTATTTAGGTTTAAAATATTTTTATAAATAATACTTAAACTATTATATTTAATATGAGATACAATCCTAGTTGAGGACGGAGCACGCGAGGACGGTCACGGGAAAGCAGTAAGCGCTAGGGTTTCTGCAAAGACCTGCAGCGGCAGGTTCCCTGCCTAGTGAATCCCAGATCTGACAGGGGCAGCGCAGAAGAGTTAGGCACGGGGCCTGGGAAAACGGCAATAATGGATCCCCCCAGGGGGCGGGAGGGGCGGTACCTCCACCCGGAGAAAACCAACAAGGACCCGAGGTAAATCCTATTGAGGAAAAGGTAAACAATGATAGAACCACAGAGGAAACACAGAACACAAAGGAAGATCAAGCTCAGCAAGATAACCCAAAGGTTAGTTCATCTACATGCAAGCCTGTTGCTGCTCACAAGCCAGAAGTTGAGTTACCCAGCCACCGTATTAATGCAAGAATACAGTGTATGAGGGATCATGCTCTCATAGGTAAATTTATCGGATTCTGGCCAACAGAAAAGGCCCTGAGAAACTGGATCAATATCAAATGGCGCCCAAAAGGACAAATAACCCTGCTTCTAGGGCCGAAAGGGTTTTTTTCTGCTATCTTTAACTGCTTGGAAGACAGAAACAGAGTCTTCGATGGGGGTCCCTATTTTTTCAACTCTGCAGGGCTATTTCTCAGAGAATGGGTCGCCCGTTTCAATCCAGACAAGGAAGATCTAAGTTATGCACCAGTATGGATCCGACTGTACTCACTACCATGGGAATATTGGGAGGAGGAGTCACTAAAAGCCATCAGATCGGTCTTAGGAGACTTTGTCAAAGTTGCAGAAGAAACAAAGACCATAAGATATACCTCTTATGCCTCCTATGCCAGGATTTGCGTATACATGGATCTGAAGCAACCTTTGCCAGATACGGTGCGCCTCTTTCATGAAGACCAAGATTGGATTTAGGTTATTGACTATGAGCATGTCCCTTTCCGCTGTAGGAAATGTCATGCCCTGGGCCATCTCTTCAGAGATTGCCCCTTAAAAAGCAAGCCCACAGCTCAAAACAGCCAAGAGCAACAATCTCAGGATGGATTCACCAAAGTAACAAATAGAAGAAGAGGAAGCAAAAAATCCACAGCACCTCCTAAGACGGCGCCAGAGGATCTGTCCAAGCCCTCCACAAGCAACAGTTTCGAGGTCTTAGCAAATGCAGAGATACAGGAAGGGTCTATTTCGGAAAAAACAACACGCCCCTCTTCAAAAAAAGGGGAAAAGAAGACGACCCAGGAAGGCAAAAAGATCAAGCCGGCCTCAGAGACATGGAATACTCCGGAAATGGATATAGACAATACAACTCACAGCACAGACAAAGAGAAGGAGGCAGAAGGAAGATTTCAAGAACCGCATTTCATGGACGAAGACAACGAACCAATAGATATTGGGGAACTTGACATTCTGGGTCTAGAACAAGCTTGCAAATAAGGTAACTTTAACAAAATCCCTGATAGACAAGTAGATAACTTAGTAGAAGTCTTGAATAAAGCTCGAAAAAAATATTCTCTAGGTGTTCAAACAAGCAGTCAATGGGATGGTATATTCATCACCAAAGACAGTAAAAAGAGAGGACGGAAAACGGCTTTAGAAAGAACTATTAAGATTGGAAAGGTCTTGGTTGAGTCAGGAAGATATGCCAAACTAACCAAGTATTACAATACTGACCCCAAACCTTCTCAATGAAGTTGATATCTTGGAATATCAGAGGGCTCAATTGCCCAAGGAAAGGGAGACTTCTAAAAAATTTGATAATGGAGGAAAAACCAATCCTTTTTTTGTAGGAGACCAAATGCAATTCAATACTTTTGGAAAAAATTGTAGCTAAGGCCTGGCCAGGAGGGCTAGTTACAGTTGTAGATGCTCAAGGAGCTTCAGGAGGACTTGCTATTCTCTGGGATGCAGGAAAAATCCAACTAGTTAATATCCATGCAAATAAAAATTTCATTCAAGCCATATTTCATCTTCTGGGTACGAACATATATGGCCATATCACAAATGTATATTTTCCACAAGAAACTCAATAGAAAGCGGAAATACTAGATGTAATATCGCAGCTCAACGCAGATAGGACATACCCGCTCTGGGTGTCTGGAGGAGATTTCAATATGATTGCGTCAATAGAGGAAAAGCAAGGAGGGCGTTGCAGAATAAACAGGGATGGCTCACTCCTAAAAGATTTTATCCAAAATAACTGGTTGATTGATCTGCCCACCTCCAACGACCTCTACACTTGGATTAACAGACGAGTTGCACCAATGCAAATCGCGTCTCGCTTGGATCAGTTTCTAATTTCTGATAATGCAGTACACATCGGAGGAGAATTCACAGCCACCATTATTCCATTCTCCGGATTGGATCACTGGCCCATTTCATTGCATTGGAACAGGCCTGGTAACAATATAAAAAGACCCTTTCGATTTGAAGCTTTCTGGCTCTCTCATCCAGATTTCAATGACTTCATCCATACAACATGGCAAAATTGTAATCCGACTGAGGCTACAAAAATGGCTAGATTCCAAAAAAAGTTGAAGCTGGTCAAGGAGGAGATAAAACGCTGGAACAAAACCACTTTTGGCAACATTTTCAGGGAGAAGGAACTCCTCATTCAAGAAATAAAAAATATTCAGCAAAGAATAATTTCGGAAGGACGGTCGGAAGAACTAGTACAAAAAGAACAAGAAACGAAAAAAAAAACTTCTAGAACGAGATCTTCAGGAGGAAGTTCTTTGGCGGCAGAAATCTAGAATCAGATGGCTGAAGGAAGGGGAGAAGAACACCAAGTTTTTTCATAAAACTACAGTACAAAGGAGAATGAGTAATCAAATCTCACAAGTCAATAATGCACAGGGAGCCAGAATTGAAACCCATGAAGGAATAAAACAGGAATTTCTCCATTACTTCAGGAAAATGAACCAAGAGCCCAACATCAATAGAGCAGAGGCGATCGACAGAATCATAAGCCATATTCCTCGCTTAATAACGGAAGACCATAACACTCTCCTTCTCAAACCTATCAGTCTTCAGGAGGTGGAGACAACAGTGAATTTATTAAAAGCGGGAAAAGCTCCTGGTCCAGATGGTTTTACTTCAAATTTCTTTCAGCATTTTTGGGCGCTGATCAAATGGGAAGTATGGCAAGTAGTAGAAGAGTCGTGTACTCTAAGATGGATGTATCCGGGCCTGAATGCAACATTCATTGCATTAATACCCAAGGCAAAGGATTCTAACTCTCCTGATAAATACAGACCTATAGCTTTGTGCAATATCATCTACAAGATTGTCTCCAAGGTAGTGGCTCTTCGGCTGAAACCCATGCTCCCCTTCATCATTTCACCAGAACAATCCAGATACGTCGAGGGACAACAAATAACGGATGGGATAATTCTCACCCATGAGATTATTCATTCCCTCAAGCAGACTAAAAAACCAGGTATGTTACTTAAAATTGATTTATCTAAAGCATTCGACAGCATCAGCTGGGACTATATGCAAAAAATTCTGAAAGCTTTTGGTTTTGCCTCTTCCTGGATTCGCTGGATAAGTAGTCTCATTTCTTCCACGTTTTTTTCTATTCTCATAAATGGAATCCCATCTTCTACCTTCCGCCCTTCCAGAGGAATCAGACAAGGGGATCCTCTGTCGCCCTTTCTATTTGTAATTATGGCAGAGGGATTAAGACGCAGCATAAATTCGGCCATCCTATCCCGAAACCTCAAAGGCATTACTCTCCACCAAGCCCCCACCATCTCTCACCAGCAATTTGTTGACGATAACATGTTATTTGGGCACCCTTCTGTTCAAGAAGCTCGCACCTTAAATGCTTTACTTGACAATTTCTCTAAGGCCTCTAGAGCCCTCATCAATAAAGTGAAATCCCAGATCTTTTTCTTCAACACTCCGCCGACTACTCAAAGAGCAATAGCACGCATTCTAGGCTTCTCCGTAGCTTCGCTACCTTCCAAGTACTTAGGAGCGCCTTTAATTGCCTCTGCCCTTAAGCACTCCTCTTGGACCAACCTGTTAGAAAAGCTGGAGGCTAAATTATTCCTATGGACGCATCGCGCCCTAAATATGGCTAGCAGGCTTGTGCTAATCAAGGCGGTTCTTCAATCTATGCCGCTCTACTTGTTCTCCATAATGGCAGCGCCGAAATGGGTGCTTAAAGCTATCAAACAATTACAGCGCAACTTCCTTTGGGGAAGCTCAGGACCAAATCGAAAATGGGCTCTGGTCAAATGGGAGAAGGCTTGTCTTCCAAAAAATGCAGGAGGCATAGGTCTTAGAGATCCGGAACATAGCAACATGATCATGGGAGCAAAAATATGGTGGAAATGGCTATCATACCCAAACATACCCTGGGCCAGATTATGGACAGCGAAGTATGCCAACAACTTGCCCTTGGAGGAGCGCATTAGAATGTCAGAAATAAGTAAGGGATCGGTAATGTGGAACTCAGCTATCAAGCACAGAGATTTAATTCAAAAACACAGTTTTTGGGAGGTGAAGGATGGTTGCACAACAAGATTCTGGACGGACTCATGGCAGCAATTCCCAAGAATAAAAAACCTCATCCAAGGAATACCCGATCAGGACATAAATCAGTTGGATAAGGTAAGTCACTTCTGGAGATCCAACAATGAATCAGACCACAGAGACTGGAAAGAGGCGCGCAACATTTTACCAGACAGCCCAGAGGCAATCCATCTCTCTCTATCAGAAGAACTGCAAAAAAGGAAAATTCTTAAGGAGGCAGGTAAGGACAAGCTGAGGTGGGGGTACGAAGAGAAGGGCACATTTACAACTAAGGATGCTTACAACATTATTCTAAAAGACCGACTCATCAAAGACAAATTATGGGAAAAAATATGGAATCCGCCCATATGGTCGAAGGTCTCTACATTTCTCTGGCTCCTGTCACACAATCGGATTCTCACCTGGGACAACCTCGAGAAAAGAAAATTCGCAGGTCCTTCAATTTGTCTCAACTGTAAACTGGAAGAGGAATCAGCTTTACATCTCATGCAAATTTGTCCATTAGGAAGGAGACTTTGGGAGAAAGTCACATTTCGATGTCGGAAGGAAGGGAGAGTGTTGGGGGACATCAATAACACTCTGCGCAATTGGCCCCAAAAGCCTTATCAATGCAACATTCTCAATATTCTTTGGCAAATTGTTCCAGGACTACTGATGTGGAATATATGGAAAGAGCGGAATAGGCGGATATTTAAAGATCAAGCAATGCAAACGGAGCAGGTATGGAAAATCATGCACAATAACATCTAAGAAACCCTGTCTACTAAATGCTGGTCCCAAGAGGACTTTCCTTCCACTCCATAGGAACAAGCTATATGGAATAAATGGCAGATCCAAATTCAAAGTCCTAATTCTTCTCAAGGTAACTCAGCCAGACATCAAGATTCCCCAACCAGTTGGACTCCTCCGCCCATAAATACATTTATGCTCAACTTTGATGGGGCGTCGAAAGGAAATCCGGGAAGCACGGGATATGGTGGAGTAATAAGAAATAATCAGGGTAACCCTCTCACTGTTTTCTTTGGTTCAATTGGATGGAACACAAATAATGCAGCAGAATTGGAAGGACTATGGAGAGGGCTCAATATCGCGCAAGCTAAAAGGTACTCCTCTTATAGTGGAAGGGTATTCTCAAACTATTATCAACATGGTCTCAAAGATCCAACAAGGCTCAGATGTACAGAATGTGAGTAGCAGTTGGAGAATGGTCACTGGGCTTGAGCTACTCCAACAATGGCTAAGAAACAATAAAGCCATATCCTTCAAACACATCAGAAGAGAAGGGAACAAACTGGCATATTTTCTTGCCAACCTAGGAGTGGACAGGGGAAAGGAATTCTTTGAAGGACCATTACAGGGTATAGCTTCGGAGACAGAATTGTCCACATTTCAGGCTATTCTAACTAGTGATATGCAGACAAGTGAAGAGGCACACCCGGATGCGGGTGTTCGTATTTGCATTGAAGGGGAGTTATGAGCACGCCACGCGGAGAGGACAGCGGGTAGCTGAACAGGAAGGCGATGAGGAATATTAAGCAGACTGAAAGGAAAGGCATTCAATGCCATTCATTGCAGCTGTTGTCCCAAGGCAAGCGCAGCGGTAATATCAGGATGGAAGATTTTGTAACAGGAACATTCTTCCCAGCTCGGTTCTGGTTGCAGGAAGAGAGCTTGCTCTCAAAGGAAGCGAAGGGTGATGGTTTGTTGGGGAACGAGGAAGGTGGCAATGGCTGGAGCAGGCCTTTCCACATAGTATTTTTCAACCCTGTGTATGCACCTGCCTTAAGGCCCCCTCGGGATGTAACAGTTGGGATTGATAGCGGGATTCGCTCAGTGGCGGAGCAGCATTGCAACAGTGACGTTTCCCTTGCTGACGAGTTCAGCTTCTTCAAAGTGGTAGCTGTTTGGGGTTCAATTTGGGTGTTAACCAGTCTTCAGGCTGGGTCAAGGCATCCTTTGAATTCAAGCTCGCTCGCCTCATACCAGATTAAATACATGGCTCCTCGTTTAAGGGCTACTCCTCGGC
Organism: Pinus taeda; assembly: GCA_000404065.3. Taxonomy (NCBI): domain Eukaryota; kingdom Viridiplantae; phylum Streptophyta; class Pinopsida; order Pinales; family Pinaceae; genus Pinus; species Pinus taeda. The sequence goes on from APFE030438309.1 coordinate 92,693, forward strand.
GTGGGCATAATTCTGGACAACGGGGAGGTTTTGGAGGGAGAGGTAGTCAAAGCCCTCGTCGTATTTCGCCTCTCGCCTTTGTGTCGCCCCCTTCGACAAGATCTGAAGAGTCTGTCCACTCCATCAGTAATACAGTGCAATCAGCAAGGTTTCAATTCCGACGCCAGTCAAACAAACCACTGATTTCAACTCTTGTGACGGTCATTTTCTTGGAAGAAGACGAGAGGATGTAAATCTGAAGGAGGCTTCTGAGGAGCAATCGCCTTCTCCCTCGGACAATTCCTCGCAGAGCAGGTGGATGGAAGACAATTCTTATGCCCCTTCGTCACAGAGCAAGTTAGAGGAAGAAAGCACTTTCGCTCATTCAAAGGAGCAGGCAGAGGTGCTTCAGGAGATAGGGAGCATGAAGGATAAGAACATTCTGGATACTGCACAGAAGAAAGCAGAGGCACCTCAGGAGATGGAAGATATTACGTAGGCTTCGCCTCAGAAGCAAACCATGGATGAGGAGCCTAATAATTCCTTTGCAAACATTCTGTATCTCAAGCTGCCGCCGGGAATGAAGCCCGAAGATGTCGAGGATGGTGTGGAGGTCACCTGGGAGCAAGCCCCGGATAAGGAGACCGGGCAAGAATCAGTAAATCAAAAGTAACACGCTCTGTTTTGATGGGTCAGGTCTCACTCTGTTTTGGTCTTCCGATATTTTGGTTCGGCTCTACTGGTTTAGCGTTTGGAGGCTGGCGACAAATCTAGCAAGACAGCAGCAAGTCAACAAAAACTTTTTTTGTATCTTTGATAATGCCAAGCAATCTGGCAGGTCCTCTGGCCTGTAAAATCTTTTCCAATTGCTTTTAAGTCTGCTCTCGCTTGTATTAAATTGTATAATGTTCCTTACAAACGGTGGAACAGACAATTTTGTTAGAATTTTTGATAGAGAGTTGCCATGTCACTCTCAGAGGTTCAATCCTCTTATAAATATTTTTACAGTTTTTTAATATAAGTAGATTAGTCTTTGCCCAAAAAAAAGAAAAAAAAAAACAAAACAAAAAACAACTATTATAATTTAAGAATATAAAAAAAATATATTTTAAGGTAATTTAAAAATTTTGCTTTCTTAATTATTAGAAATTATTAATAATAATTTCAAGCAATTTATTTTCGTTAATAATATTGAATTACTTTACATCATATTTAATAGATTATCATAAAATTTATTATTTTCTTAAAAAAAATAATGATTATACATTTTGCTTTATCAACATTATTTAAAATAATATTTTTCTTCAGAAACCTATTTCGTAAATTCCAATTATCATTCATATATCTATAACCACTCCATAAATTTATGTATAAAAATGAACCATACAACCTTAAAGATTTTTAGAAGTAAAGTAAATCAAAATGCGTAAGAGATTTGAAATTCCAATTATCTCATTCATATATATAGAACCGAATCATATAATCTAAGCGCTTTAATCATTAAGGAGTTGAAATTATTAAGAGATTTGAAAAGTCGATTCATATTTAAATTTGACTGGTTTAAAACAAATATTTTATTTAATAATATTTGTAAGCATAATTTTATAATATAATGAAAATGATCATTTTTTATTAAATTTATATAATTTATGGTAAATAATTTTATAAATAAAGGTTTAATATTATAAAATTTTAAATTTTACTTCACAATTTATTTTTAATATTAGAAAATCAAGAAATATTATACTCTTTTTTATTTTGGTATTATTATCATTTTTAGATTAACGATAAAATTAGATATATAATTATGCCATATAGAAAGAAGGGTATTGTAATTTTTTTTTTTTTTTTAAATAAATAGTAGCAATTTTTACAAACAAAACAATAAACAGGTCCCTTACAACCGAGATAATGTTTTTCTCAGAGTTTTGCGGATATATAATCATAGGGACCCTATTGCTAACATTTTTAGTTCTATCCCTAGGGTATTATCTATAGGTATTATCATATTTAATGATTCATTGTTCCTTGTTTATTCCTATTCTCCACTTGTAATCCATTAAGGATTTAATTGATAAATGCATTAATGTACGTGACATATGACGCTGGATTTATCGATGTTTAATATTCCTTGTTCTAATACCACCATGTTGGATTGAAGGTCTTCCATATGGTTGTTTTCTCTTTTAACATGAAAAAGTGCATTATCCTTATAACCAGAGGGGAGGCATCACAGTGTATAAGGTGCTCGTTCATGGAGAGCCTTATGCACTTTTGAATTACCACCCTTGAGTCACAAAAATATCAATTTCATGATGCCTTTAGAAATACTATGAATTACTACCATTGAGTCATAAAAATGATCAATTTTATGATACCTTTAGAAATACTAATCTTCAGATCTTGCCAAAGTGAGAGTACTTCGGCTTGATTATTGGATGCTTTCCCTAATCCCTAGGTATATTTTATTTCAGTTTTTTCTTCGAGGTTATAAATCACTCCTCCTTCTCAAAAAAGAGGTATTGTAATTATTAATGTATTCTATTCTCAGAGTTACTTAGGAAGATTTATTCTTTTTTCAATTATAGATATTAGTTTTATTATACTTATTTAAAATTTTGTTAATATATTTGCTATTTTTTTTATAGATAAGGATGCAATTAATGATAAACTTTTAAATACAAGGTTACCATAGTTGAGGTGATATGTTGGTAGGTCTAACACTGTCAACACAACCACGTTGATAAATGTGGTTGTATATATGCTTGATATAGGCCTATCAACATATATCAACCACATTGGTAAGTTGTGCTAATATATTATTTTATAAAAAGCTCAAGTTGACCATAGTGCCCCTAAATAATATCAAAGAATTAAGCAAAGTCTTTCGATAAAAATCACATCAGAGAAATTTTTGATCAAAGCGTTTTGAACCAACAAGTGTGGTTCATCATGAAGATGAGATGAAGAGGTAGACCATGGCAAAGGCTACAGACCAAAATTTCAAGTAAAAGCTATATTTAAGTAATAACATTTAAATTATAATATTTAAATTATTAATATATTAAAAAATATTATTAAATAAAAGCTATATTTACCTGTCACTGCGATAAATCCTAAATCAATATCACAGCAGTTGTTTATAATGCGACTTTTTGGAAGCTTTTCAGGTGGGTTTTTCCGGTCAAAATCTGGTAGCAATTTATTGGAATCGCAAGTTTGATAGCTAGTTTCTGCACAATCAAAGCGTTTCATGGGTTTTTCAGGTGCTGAATCCAAATATGCAGTTAAAAAACCATTTTAACTGCAACAAATCAAAATTTAACTTCAATTTCTTCCGCTGGATTCCGTCATCGAAATCTTAAAAAATCACATAGAGAACTCCAATATTACAACCCATCGCCACAGGAACAACACATACATGCTTCCAGATGTTTTCATTAAACATATTGAGAAATTATGTACGATAAAGAAAAGTAACCCACATTCACGAAAAAAATTGGAAAACATCAGTCTACGTAATGCCACTATGATCTGATAACTGAAGAGAATTCAACTGTTCCCACCAATCCTATGATTCCTATACTCTTCACCGTTCCCACCAATCCAATACTTCCTATACTCTTCGGCGTCCAAGACGACTCTGCTTTGATCTGTTACAGTGATCTCAGACATTCAAGATTCGGGGTTTCCAATTTGACACACCCATTTATGTTGAGAAATCGAAGATGTACAAGATTTGAGATCTGGCAAATTGCAATGTCTTTAATTCTAAGCAAAATTTCAGGTTCAAGTACTTTAGCGACCTTTGATTTGCCATTCCTGGGGACAACTGTACCAATTTAGCACAGCCTTTGAAGTCGACATACTCAAGTGTGGATATTTCTCCTAAAATATCATTGGGAATGGACAGATTAATGCAGTATTGCAAGGATAGATGTTGGAGATGCAATAATTCAGAGAAGGAGTTAGGCAACTCAGTCAGATTAGTGCAACTAGATAAATCTAAATGTCTGATGTTTCTAATTTTTCCAAAATCAATGGGGAATGGCATTGCAAATCCCGAAAGATATGGCATGGCTCCTTGCAGAGCGCTTGAGATATTTGTACAGAGATCTCTATAATGTCCAACATTAAACGGGTCGCGACTGCTCGACGCACTTGTAGATGCGGCTCCGCTTGCACCACCATTCAACTCACGCAACTCACGAGGAAGCTGCAATATACATTATCTGTTAATAACTAGTGGCTACTTGAATCTGAAGTAGAACAAAAGACTACTTAAAATCTAAATTACTTACCACATCAAATATCTCGAGTAACTGTTTGCAGTCGTCACCAGGACAGTGAACTTCTAACACTGCTATTGAAGCCAGTGACATTGTAGAAGGAAGGGAAATCGAGGGAAAACCGTTCAAGCGAAGCCAAATCAGAGCCCCCGACATAGCAATTGAGGACAAGTCCATGGGATGGTCAAGTACCAAGAGTCGAACACCCTTAATGTTCATGTTGTTGGTTAGTTGTGGCGGATTCTGACCCTCAGGAATTCGAATTCCTCGTGTCAAACAATATTTTGACCCGTCCTGAGCAGCATGTATACCGTAAATATTTAACGAAGTGAAATGAATACTTTCTCAGAATACTAAGTGATATACAAGAATAAAACAGAGTCTGGGTCTTACGGGATAAGTTCCATTTGGAGTTTAGTAGATTAGTTTGACTGTTGACATTTCTTTGGGTATTTCTCATAAATTCCATATCAACAGATTCTGATTCAGATATTATAAATTGGAAGTTTTCCCTTAAACATAAAAGTGTTGAATTTATAATTTCACTGCGCGCGGCGGCCAGCAATTCAACCGCCCCGTACCAATGTCAAAACCACCCAGCAGCAAACTTGAAACCACCGGGAAGTTATCGCACCGCTTTTGGCTTAAGGAGGTTTCCGCACAAGGGGCTCCGATGCAATTTGGAGGAGGCACGTGGATTGGCGTGACATCACCCTCAAGCACTTTTCGGACTATAAAAGTCAGTTAAAACCCCCCATCCGATATTCGTCCAATTAAAGTGTTCATTCTCCGCGGTCCGATTGAACCAAGGTGCATACGGGTCTGCTAAACTTAAATATTGCGTGGAGTATTACCTTGCCCATACTCTAATGTTTAATGTTATGACATTTTTTGGTAACGTTTTTAATGTTTTTATGGAGCGCGTTAATACGTAGGGCACACGGAATTATGCACGCAATAATGTAAGGTAAGTTTTTTTATTATTTCGAATATGTATTGTATGTGCGTTGACTCCAAGTAATGTCGTGTAATCGCACACAGGGAGAATAGAAACAGGGGCTCGGAGCAGCCAATGAAAACCAAGGATTGTAATGCAATGTGTGTAATGTAAAAAAATAACGCAGCAGCAGCGTAAAGATTTTTTTTGGGGTGTAATGTAATGTCAGGTATTTGGCATGAAATGCAGCAGTGTAAATTTGTCCTTGTAGTGTAAGAAGTAAAAAGAAGGCCATACTCTAATGTTTAATGTTATGATATTTTTTGGTAACGTTTTTAATGTTTTTACGGAGCGGGTTAATACTTAGGGCATACGGAATTATGCACGCAATAATGTAAGGTAAGTTTTTTTATTATTTCGAATATGTATTGTATATGCGTTGACTCCAAGTAATGTTGTGTAATCGCACACGGGGAGAATAGAAACAGGGGCTCGGAGCAGCCAATGAAAACCAAGGATTGTAATGCAATGTGTGTAATGTAAAAAAATAACGCAGCAGCAGTGTAAAGATTTTTTTTTGGGGTGTAATGTAATGTCAGGTATTTGGCATGAAATGCAGCAGCGTAAATTTTTCCTTGTAGTGTAAGAAGTAAAAAGAATGCACAGCAGTGCAGGAGAAGGCAGTGAAGTGAATGAAGAAAACCAGGGGGTAGTTTGTTCCAAAACCATGAATTGTTTCACACAGGAGTGAAACGGTAAATGTGTAAATCCCTGTAATTTTTGTTTTCACACAGCAGTGAATGTAAATGAAATATTTACACACAGTGGTGTAAAATTTCAAAGGAGACAGAGTAATTTCTTTTGTAATGGTTTGGTGAATCCCTCTGAGTAAAAGAGGATGAATATGTAAGTGTTTTTGTTTAATGAATAGAAATCATTTTATGGTGGTGGAATACTCTGTTCTGTGTAATTTTTTTTAAAAAGACTCCTCTGTGCAAAAAGATCTTGGTGTAAAGAAAACAGAGCATTGCCTCTGTGTTTTATTTTGTGTTTTTGGGATTTTCCCCTCAAAAATCTCCAACAGTGGTATCAGAGCAGGCTTAGGCTCTTTGCAGGTGACAAAAAAGCTGAAGGGAGGAGTCTTTTGGTTGCAGCAGTCAGTTGTTTCAAGATATACAGTCAAGAAATTGAAGCATAACTAAGGAAGCAAGGAATGGCCAGCACAAGCACTGGTATGGGTATGTTTAACACCCAGCTCCCACAGTTCAATGAGAAGAAATATGATTATTGGGCAATAACTATGAAAACCCTCTTTTCCTGTCAAGATTTATGGGAATTAGTTTAAGATGGGTTTGATGAACCAGTAAATGATAATGAGTTTAATAGATTAATTCAGGGAGAGAAAGATCTGTTAAAGACCAGTAGGAAGAAGGATGCAAAAGCCCTTGTATTTTTGTATCAGGCAGTGGACCAGAGTGTGTTTCGAAGGATAGCAGCAACTAATACATCCAAGGAAGCATGGCAAACCCTCAAGACAGCCTATCAAGGCATGGAGAAAGTGAAGACAGCAAAACTACAGTTGTTGAGGAGAGATTTTGAGAATCTAAACATGAAGGAGTCAGACAACATTGACTCATTCTTCACACATGTAATTGGTCTGATCACACAGATGAGGACTCATGGAGAAACCATTGAAGAAAGGAGGATTGTGGAGAAAATATTGAGGGTTTTACCCTCAAAGTTTGATGCTATTGTTACCACCATTGAAGAGACAAAGGATCTCTCAAACTTTTCAGTTGATGAGCTACATGTATCACTGATAACACATGAGCAGAGATTGAGTAGGAATGAAAACTCATCTCTAGAGCAAGTCTTTAAGACCCAGATGTCCTTTGGAAGAGGAAGAGGTCAAGGCAGAGGAAACAAAAGAGG
>APFE030438309.1:134754-150364 GCA_000404065.3 Pinus taeda
CTACAACCCAAACCTCACATCCATATAAGATAACCAGAGTGACTAAAGTTTCAAAGAGGAACTTCTTTCTATCCCACAATACGAGGTTTTTCGTTTTACAATTACTTTCAAGACCAAAATAAGCTTTCCATCCTCCATTAATCCTTTTCTCAATGTTATAGTTCCAATTGAGCTTGTGATGAATATCAATTCCTAGGTACTTGTAGGAAGACACTTCCTCCAAGTTACTATTGTCATACATAAAATTAGCGTAAGTGTCCTTCTTGGATTTGATAATCATAACTTTTATTTCGTTAATGTTAAAAATCATACCCATGATAAAGCAGAAATCCTTAAGAAGTATAAGTTTCTTATTAAGATCAGATGGGCACCTTGTGAGAAGAACAATATTGTCAGCGTAGAGAAGAAGGATGATGACTATCCCAGCTAAGATCGTGCCAGCGCATCCTGCTTCCTCTAAACAATCTTCTAGCTTGTTGATGTAAATGCCAAATAGGGTAGGGGAGAGGGGGCAACCTTGTTTAACTTCGATATTACACTTAATATCTTTCGACCACCCCTCATTGCTCTTTAACTTGGCAATTACATTCTTGTATAACCTTATAGTGGCAGCTGTCAACTCAAAAGGAACCTTTAGCTCTTTTAATCTATTCCAAAGGTTGTTTCTAGGAACCGTATTGAAAGCCTTTCTAAAGTCCACAAAGCAACAAAAGGGATTGGATTTATCATTGCAGCATTCCTCCAAAATGATCCTAAGCATAACGAGGTGGTCTGTTGTTGAGTGCTTCTTTCTAAACCCCGCTTGGCCTTTAGCCCGCTTACCTTCACTTTCAAGCCATATGGTCAACTTCCTTTCCAAAATAATACCATATAACTTGGCTAGGAGAGGGCTGATCATAATTGTCCGATAATTAGAGGGGTTATTTGTATCCCCACTTTTAAAAACTGGGATAATGAGGCTTTCAATCCATGGTTTAGGGAACCCTTGCTTGACCGCTTGATTGAAAAGCTTGTGAATGTGGGGGATGAGGACATGACCTCCAATTTTTAAGATTTCCATTTGGTAACCTTCAATGTCCTTAGCTTTCCCACTAGCAAAGTGATTAACCCCAAAATCAATGTCTTCTAATGAGAAAACTTCAAGCGATTAACCTCAAAATCAATGTCTTTTAACAAGTTGAAATTAATGACTTTAGTTGGAAAAATATTTATATTATTTATATTATAAGTAAATTGAAATTATATATAATTTTAATTTAATCATTTTATTTAGATTTAGCATTATCGCTTGATTAAAAGATGTATAATTTTAAGTTAGCTAAAAATATTATATATATAATATTATAAAGTGAGTTGGAATTGAAATTCTATGATTTTTGAGTTGATATATGGGCAATTTGGAATGAATAGAATTTCTAACTTTGCAAAATAATATTTTAATAAAATAAATAAATTAAAGTTGAATATAATTTAATAAGATTAGAAAATATATTTTAAGAATTTCAAAATAACAATGTAGATAAGTGACCCGGATGCGGGTGATCTTATTAGTGTTTAATGGAATTTGTGAGGCAGCCACGCGTAGCCGGCAGCTGGCAGGTGGACAAGAGCGATCCTAAGGTTATTTATCAGTGCGAAGTGAAAGGCGTTCAATGCCATTTATTACAGATGCAGTCCCAAGGTATGCAAGCGGGAGATATTCGGATGGCGAGTTAGGTTGAGGGGACATTCACCCTGGTCCTTTTATGGTTGTAGAATGAGAGCCCGCTCTCAGGGGAAGTTGTTGTTTCTTGCTCATATGCGCTCGAGGTATGTTGCAAGGGCTGTCTCTGGTCGTCTGGATTTCGGGAGAAGCTGCCTAGTCCTCAAGCGAAGCCGCCTTGGAATTCCCTGAGGCTGTTTGAAGCAGTCGGTAAGGAACCCAATTCTGACTTCTCCTTTTGTGTCTGGCTTCTCAGACCTGTCTGTGTTTCATATTTAGTTCCCCTACTTGACGTAGTCACATGGATTGAGAGCTGGACTCACACAGCTCCGGATAAGCATTGTCGTGTTGTCGAGTCCTTCGCTGGTGGGTTCAGAGTCTGTATCTTGCCCTTTTCTGTCTCGTCTTCATTCTGGGCTCCCACCAGCTTTCAGTCTTTGTCATATCACCCCCTGTCTTCGGGCTTGTTTGTCACGCATCAGTATATGCATATGGCTCCTCGTCAAAGGGGAATTCCCATACGAGGGCGTAACTCGGGTCTCCGGGGAGGCTCAGGAGGACGAGGCAGCCCTGCTCCTCATCGCATATCACCACTAGCCATAGCCTCGCCTCCTTCGCCAACCTCTAAAGAGTCTGGTCCTTCAATTAATAACTCGGTGCAATCAGCCAGATTCAAATTTAAAAGTAGGTTAAACAAACCGCTAATCTCAACTTTGGTCACTGTCATCTTCTTAGAGGAAGATGAGGAGATCGTAAGCCCGGAGGTAGGTTCTAAGGAACAATCGCCTTCTCCAATGGTCAATTCGTCGCAAAGCCGGCTAGAGGAAGATATCCCAAATGCTCCTTCAGAGGGGAGGGAAAGGGATTCTCAGGACATGGAAAGAACTATGCGGGCCTCTTCTCAGGAGAATACCATGGAAGGCGAGCCAGCAAACACTTTTGCAAATATATTGTATCTCAAGCTTCCTCCGAAAGGAAATTCAATGGAGGTTGAGGATGGAGTGGAGGTTACCTGGGAGCGCGCTTCGGAAAAGGACAATAAGCAGGGGTCGGGTGAACCCAAGTAAGTGTCAGTTCAACGTTTGCAGCGTCAGGGTATATGCTCTGTTTTGGTTTTCTAATTTTCTTGGTTTAGTTTCTAGATGTTTGGCAACGAATCTTGCCAGCTTGCGGCCGACTAGATGTAAAGATTTTGCCAATTTGGCTAAAGCCCAGCTATCAGTCATGTTCTCCTCTTTGTAATCTGGCTATTAGCCCAATTTTCAGTCCTGTAAGGTATATTTCTGGTTTCATAGGTTTGTTCTAGTTCTATAGGCAATGTTCAACGTTCTTCAAGGCAGAAGGAACAACCAGTTTTGTAAAGATTTTTTGACAGAGAGATGGCTACAACACTCTCAGAGGTTTAATCCTCTTTGTACATATTTTTTCATTTTTTAATATTAATAGATCAGCCTTTACTCAAAAAAAAAAAAAAAAAAAAAAAAAAAAAAAAAAAAACAAAAAAAAAACAAAAAAACAAAACAAAAAAACAAAAAATGTAGATAAGTGGAATTAGATATGATTTTAATTTGATAATTTTACATCAAGTTTTAAAAGAGATAAATATTAATAAGTTGAAATTAATGGATTTAGTTGGAAAAATATTTTATATTATTATATATTATAAGTAAAATTGGAATTATATATAATTTTAATTTGGTTATTTTATTTAGATTTAGCATTATCAATTGATTGAAATTATATATAGTTTTAAGTTAGTTAAAGTATTTTTATATATAATATATAAGTGAGTTGGAATTAGATAGAATTTGAATTTGATTAAAAATATTTAGATGGTGTTAGAATTATATATGATTTAAGTAAAGTTAAAAATATTTTACTTATGATTTTGAGAGCAAACATTACATGGGGATTTATTTAATGATCTTCTGACATATCATGTGATTTCGTGGCATATTAAACAATATCCTTAATTTGACTACATATTGGAAAATACTTCTAGAAATCACATTATTTAACCCCCTACCAATACAAACCCAATACACTTTTACAATTTAAAAAACTCAAATACCACTAGAAATCACATTATTTAACGCCCTACCAATACAAACTCAATACACTTTTCCAATTTAAAAAACCCTTACTTTCACTAGATATTGTAGGTACCCATTTTTCATTAACAATTGTTATACCTCTTATTGTTTTTTCATTAATTTTGAGCTTCATATTTTATTCTTGCCAATATAAAAACCCTTTACCTCAATATATTATTTCATTTTTCCTCAATAAATATCTCCCAATATGAATGCATGTGATATGGTATTGCTCCCCCAATGACGCCTTTGTGAAACATCAAAAATCACTCCAAGTTGGAATTAAATATGACTTTGAAGTTAAACATGGCTTTAATGTAACACTTGTAATGAGAGTAGATGTGTTGTCAACTTAACCATGTAATTTTTGGTATGAATTAGTAAGAGGAGAGTCTTAGGGATTTAAGATTAGGGTTAATTCCAATATGGCTTTGAAGTTAAAGATGGCTTTGATGTAACACTTGTAATGAGAGTAGATGTGATGTTAGCTTGGCCATGTAATTTTTGGTATGAATTAGTAAGAGGAGAGTTTTAGGGATTTAAGATTAGGGTTGGAACTCATGTTGCTTGTTAATTAAAAAAAAAAAATATTATAATTTTTTTTTTAATTATTATAAAAAAAGTTGGCAAATTTTGGTAAGTTAAAAATATATTAAAATATTAAACCAGGTTTGCAAATTGTAATTTTTGATAAGTTAAAAATATATGAAAACATTAAACAAGTTTGCAAATGGTAAATTTTAATAAGTTAAAAATATGTAAAAACATTATAAATATAAAATGGAGGATTTACTAGTCAATCAATATCATCTCATATAGGTTAATATTAATATCAGGGATTTAAAAAGCAAAACGTTAATTGATTTAAAAAGCAAAACGTTAATTGAAAAAGTTAATATTAATATTAGGGATTTAAAAAGAAAAACGGTAATTGAAAAAGGTTAATATGAATATATTAGGGATTTAAAAAGCAAAACGTTAATTGAAAACAGTGAAGGAATTTTTCAAAATAAACCATGAGTAAAGAGATTGTGGAACTACTTAACACCAAAATTTTAGGGAAGAATTCAAATTTTGAAGTGTAAAGATAATTAGAAATTTGATCCATAATAAATATAAATATAAACCAATGGAGTGACACTTCCAATGAGAAAAAATTGACAATTAATGAAAATTAGCAAGTATTATAAAGAAAGTAAATGTAAAATTGAATTAAACAAATGTGAAAGAGAAATAAAGAATTAAATGAGCGGAGGAATGGGCAATGAAGGATAATAGATATTGGCCTTCCCCTTATGTTTAGCTCTCTTTATTTTTTTCATGAATTTCAAACTCGAAAAGATTTTGTTAGGTATGGGAGAAAGATGTAAAGAAAGTAGGATCATGGATATGGGCCTTCCCCTTATGTCTAGCTTTCTTTATTTTTTTCATGAATTTCAAATTCGAAAATATTTTGTTAAGTATGGGAGAAAGATGTAAAGAAAGTAAAGAGATGTATTATACTCTAAATTGTGGAAATGAGAACTAAGCCCCATTGGAAGTTAATTGTTCTCAATTGGGTTGTTAGGGTAAAAATATTTATGTTCATTGTGATTTTTATTGTGATTATTACGTGATTCATTATATGTAAATCCCATACATCTTTGCAACATTTTATGGTTTTAACCCATTCGCTATTATGTTGAATTCATTAGGAATTTTAATTTTTCTCTATGTTGGAGAATGAGGACTGTGGTAAATAATTACTTGCACTCAACTTTATACTATTTGCATGTAACTATAAGATGCTTCTTGTAACAATTAAATCAGGTTTGAATTCACTAATTTTGGAAAGACCAAACCATCTAATGGTTGTTATGAGTTGCTCATTGTACTTACCTCCCTAACCTTCTAATCTAGTCGCTAAATTATAGTCATTCTTTATTTAATGAGATAATTGACATTGTCTCTTAGTCAAATTCTATTTATTGAGTGAAGTTCCAACTACCTACAACATTTTCTCACTTGCCTAAGTCATTTCCCACTTAACAAAGTGATTTCACGTGCCCCTACAATTGTATTTCATGCCCGTAAGACTTTAAACCTCCCGGAATTTTATTTTGGACCTAGATGTCTCACATCCCCTTCGCTGTTTTACATGTTTGGATGACTTCACACTTTTTTAGGAAGTTTATTATTTTCCTAAGTGGCTTCATATCTCCTTGGGTGATTCAATTGATCACAAATAGGTTAATTGCAATTGTTAAATTCCTTGGATTTCATTTATACCCGATATTTGGGATGCACTTCAATTCATAGGTGTTGCAACAATAGTTTGTATTACCAACATCTTCCCAACTTCCATTGCTATTAAGGAAACTCATGGGATCTCAACAAAGAAGGATCCACCTTTCTCATTGTTTATGATTTTTCTTGGAGTGGTTTCATGTTCACTTACTATATTGAGCGACATTAATTTTATGTTCAAGAAAAAATAGGTAGCTCCTCCATGATCTCGAGAATGATATTTTTCTCAAGAGCTAATGGTGGGTATATATAATGATTATTTGGAGCAAAGCTAAGAGAAGAAAGTCTAAATAAGAATTTTCTTATATACTTGTGAAGAGTGAATAAATTATTATAAACTTTGTATCATTCTAGCATGGTTACTCATAAACTTCTATTAAGGATGCCATTGTATTTGTCACTGTAACAATTGAAATTGTGTATTTGTCATAGTATGACTAATTAGCTAAAGGAACATTGTCCAATTTTACATATTTGGTTATTTTGCTAGCTAAAAAACCACTGTAATTGAACCAATGATATCTTTATAATGGTGGTGGAGATTAGTATGAGTATTGAGAGCTTGACACTTTAGAGTAATTTCTAGAAAGATTAGTATGAGTATTGAGAGCTTGACACTTTAGAGTAATTTCTAGAATGTACTAACTACCTATTGTGTGTAAATCACCATCTATGTGATTTAGATATATGTATGGATTTACTTTTGGTGGAGCCCTATCCTAGTTGTTGATATCTTATCCAAGTTATTATTTGTAGGTGTCTCCTTCTCTAGAACATTAAGATTTTGACATCAACCATAGATACCTAAGAAGACTACAAACAAGGAAAACTTTAAGGACGGGCAATTTTCTTGAAGTTTAAAAACATTGGCGAATCTCACTAATCCCTAATATGAAAACTATAAAATGTTTATTGATATATTTGTAAAATTATTCAAATTTATAATGATTTATCATATAGCCACTATATAATGTTGGCGATTTTTAAGGTAAAATAATTTTATATTCTAAAATTTGGGCGAATCATATTTTATAAAAATTGGAAATTGGAGAATCTTTTTTGTGGAAAAATCATGGAAAATTAGCCCACTGGGCCAACATTAGCCCCTAAAATTTTCCATGACTACAAATATTATTTTCTCATATTGATAAGTAAATAGAAATCCTAAGTTCAATTACTTTTGTTAGTTAGGGTAGATTTCATTGTTTCCATTCACAACTAAATATCGTGTGCAGGCTACATTGAGAGCATAAAACAAAGTATTTTGTAAGCCTTGTTGTTTATAATTAGATTGTTCTTTCCATTGATAGCAAGTTATTACAGGTAGGATACATCAAGAAGAAATAAAGAAAAGTCAAGATACTTGTATAGGGTGAAGGACAAAGATCTAACTGTGAAAATTTCTAACTTGAAATTCTACTACAGCAAATGATTTATTTCACCTACTTATTCTTCACAATAAGTTATTTACAAAATCCCTTTAGCAAACATTAAAATAAATTCTACTACAGTCATCACATATTTACATAGAGAATAAATACATGCACAACAACCAATCACAACAACACAATTGTTTTTGGACAATTTTCCCCGAAAAAACCCAATATGGGACAACTAGTGCAGCAGATGAGGGTTTTATTAATCTTCAGCAAAAATCGATTTACAAGGAATGATTTTATGGAGAAATTGAGAGAAAACACCTGAGACTTTCCCTTGGAAACTTTTTGGCACCCTGGATACCCTTCTCCCACTTCAGCTCACCTCTGCATCACTCTGCATGGTTCTGCGTCCCTTTGCATCAGCCTGCGTGAGAGTTGTGTCTCCCCTGGACTGCGTCTCCCTCCTCCTCAGTCACTAACTGTTGTTTATGCCCTCCTCTTCCTCCACCCTGCTACTCTCCCTCTGAAATTGATATCCTTCTCTTTGAGAATCAATTTTCCTTGGGATACTGAGTATGTGTCATGTTTCTCCAAGTGATCCTCAAGTCTTCTCTTATACTTTTCTTGTTTATGAATCAATGGTCAATATTAAATCTCTAATCAACGGCTAAGATTAAAACAGACTTGATCCTCGTCTCTTAGAAGCTTCTCACCCTTATCTTTATTAATACCCATTAATATTTTTATTTTCCTGAGTTTAGACTTAGGAACCTATTAAAAATATTAATTATTTTAATAACTCCTCATCCGGGTGGAATTTATCCAAACCATTTCTGGGTCTTGGATATCTCATGCGCCTTAGCCTGTCCACCAAATTTCAAGGCTATAGCACATCTGATACTACAAAAAATCAACACTCACTCTTAGCGAGGAATGTGCTATAATAATGCTTCACCATAGAAGCATCACATTGATCCTCCACAACGGTCCTCTGTGTTAATGATTGGCCTACTGCCCCACATCAACTGCACTATTGCTTCATGTACTATTGCCCATGACACTGCCACTACCACTGCTACATATGTACTGCAACTTCCTCTTAGAATGCTACATCATGCTGCCCATAGCACTGCTAATGCTAACTGATGCACTGCAAATTTATGCTACTGAAATGGATTCTTCATCATCCCCATCTTCTCCCTGAAATAAACAAATTTTGTTCTTCCTATAGCCTTAGTGAGGATGTCTGCTACATGTTCTCTTGTAGGAGTGTACCTCGGTTATACTTCTCCTCGTTGGACACAATTTATGACAAAGTGACACCGGATCTCAATGTGCTTAGACCGATCATTTAATATTGGATTTTCAAAGAGCTTGATGCAACTGTGATTATCACACAAAATCTTGGTCGCTTCCTTCCTTCCCCTAAATAGATTCACAAGCAATTTCCTAAGCCATATGGCTTTGCATGAAGTTGTACTAGATGACATATATTTTGCTTTAGCTAAGATCAGAGCCACAAATTTATGTTTCCTACTACACCAGGAGGTCATTCTTGATCCACTATTGAAACAGTACCCAGTTGTACTTTTCCTATCTACTGAACTTCCAGCCCAATCTGTGTTAGTGAACCCACTCAGCCTAATGCCATTACCTTGGGTGTACAATAGTCCATTCTCGAATGTTCCTTGAATATACCTGAGAACATGTTTGGCTACTACCCATTGCGCCCTCTTGGGTTCCACCATGAACTGACTGAGGGTGTTGACAGCATAACATATGTCTGGCCTGGTATTGACCAGATACATCAGGGACCCTATAAGTTGCCTGTACAAGGTGGGATCAACGTATTATCTTCTGATGCATCAATCTTCTTCCATTTGGTGATCATTGGAGTAGCCATAGATCTGCAGTCCTGCATCCTAAATCTCTTCAAGATCTTTGTAGCATATCTCCCTTGTCCACAGAAGATCTCGCGCTTCTGCTACCAAACTTCCAACCCTAAGAAATAATGCATCTGTCCCAAAGCCTTCATGTCAATTTCTATGGCTAGGCTCTTCTTGTAGTCTTTGATGAGCCTGGATGATCCTATTAGTAAAATATCATCCACATATAACACCAGGTTTAGAGGGTCATTCTCTACAACAAGATAGTATAGGTTAGGATCCACGTCACTCTTGACAAACTCCATCTTCTACAAGTAGCCATCAATTCGAACATACCATGCTCTAGGTGGCTTTTTCAGCTCATAAAAGGCTTTCTTTAATCTACATACATGATATTTCTTCTCATGTTTTTCAAAATCCTTTGGTTGTTCAATCTATACTTCTTCTTCTATCACCCCGTTCAAAAATGTCATCTTGACATCCATCTGGTGAATCTCCGACACCATGTGTGCTGCAAGGGATATCATGGTTCTAATAGAAGTATACCTGGCTACTGGGGCAAAGGTTTCTTCACAGTCTATCCCCTCCTTCTAAGCATAAACCTTAGCCACAAACTTGGCTTTGTATTTCTCCACACTGCTGTCTACAACATATTTGACTTTGTAGATCCATCTCGAACCTACCACTTACCTGTCCTGAGGCCTAGGTACCACTTCCCAGACTTCATTGACCATAATAGAAATGTATTCCTCCACCATAGCATCTACCCATACTTGATGTTGACCGAACTCCTGAAAAATAGAGGGTTCCCCAACCCGAGCTACTAGGGCCTGGTATCTGTCTGGCTACCTTTGCTCCCTTTTATCATTCATGGGTGCACCAATGAAGTCTTATGCATCCCGTAGAATCTATCGAAGTTCTCGACACATTCTTCCACTGGTAGTGGGTACATCTATCAACTCTTCCTCTTCCTGAGTTTCCTCTTATTCTGAAGCTTTGCCTTTAGGCGAATTGTTGGTACTAGTTTCTGTAGACAAACAGATCATCTTTTGACTGCTCCTCGGAAGGCATTTCTCGAGATTTCCTGAAAACTTTGTCCTCCATGAAATTTACATCCTGTCGAACTACTACCTTCCTACTCCTCGAAAGATCGACTTTATATGCCTTAGCATTCTTTCTATATCCCACAAGATATCCTTTCTCAGCAATTTGATCTAATTTCTTTCTCTTTTCTTTGGTAATATGAAAATATGCCAAACTCTAAAATATCCTGACATGATTGACTTCAGGTGTCTTCTGAGTGAAGACCCTTTCTAGAGTGATTTTTCCCAATGCCCTATGTGGAGTCCTGTTATGGACATAAACTATCGTGTTGCATGCTTCTGCCCACATGAATTTGGGCATATCCTAATCATACAACATTTCCCTAGTTGCTTCCACAATAGTCTTGTTTTTCCTTTCTGCTACTCCATTATGCTCCATATTGTATGGAGTGTCCACTCTCTTCTGATGCCTTCCCTAGCACAAAAATCAGTGAATTCCTTGTCAATGTACTCTCCACCATTGTCTGAGTGCAACACTTTTATC
The DNA here is from genome assembly GCA_000404065.3 of Pinus taeda. Classification (NCBI taxonomy): domain Eukaryota; kingdom Viridiplantae; phylum Streptophyta; class Pinopsida; order Pinales; family Pinaceae; genus Pinus; species Pinus taeda. The sequence goes on from APFE030438309.1 coordinate 145,688, forward strand.
TTCTTTCCTGTCAGATTCTCTACTAAATCCTTGAACTCTTTGAATCGACCAAAAAACTCATCCTTGGTTTTCAGAAAGTAGATCCACGTCTTTCGGGAATGGTCATTGATGAAGGTGACAAATTATTTGGCACCACTAAGAGCTTTTGTGGACATATGTCCACAGATGTTTGAGTGTATCAATCCCATCACACTTTGAGCTCTATTGTTACTTCTGGAAAACCCTTCTTTGGCATACTTGCCTAGAGCGCATCCTCTGGATACATTATCTCGTTAGGTAATTAATTTTGGAACCCTTGATATTGTTTTCTTGAGAATTATTAGGGCCCCATGGTGTAAGTTTCCCATCCTCCTGTGTCATAGTTGATTCACATCTTTATCTCCATTGTTTCCTATCAATGCCATTGGAGATTCTACTTGTAATCTATACATCCGGTTACTTTTGATTTTAATCTGGGCCTTCCTTTTCCAACTCGGGTGTTTGACATATACTTTCTCCTTAATGAAGAAAACACCATAGCCCTTGTTTTGAAGTTGAGATACGAAGAGTAAGTTCACCCCCAATCTTGGCACATGCAGCACATTAGTTTCTCGAAGCCACTCTCTTGCTTTGGTTTGAAAGACTACAGTACCTCTTCCTATGGGGGCACACTTTTCCTTATTTCCCATGGAGATATGAAAATTAAATATTTCTTCCTGATAATCTAAAAAACATTCTCGAATTCCCGTCATATGCCAAAAAGCTCCACTATCTATATACCAAACCTCAGAGGAGGCAGAGCTTGTGTTACCGGGAATAGTGTCCACTCGGAGCTGCTATTCCCACTAAGACTGGTAGCTATCTTAGAAACAAACAAGTAAAGACTACTTTCATTTTCCTTTATGAAAATAGATAAGAGTGGAACAAAGGACACCAACCTTAATCCTGCGGTTGGTTCCTTACTTGATTCCTCTCCTTCCTGATAGATCTTTGCCACTTCTTCTTCGTCTGCCCAACTTCAAGGAGCACCTGTGGAATCAAAGCAACATAATACTATCGAAGAACAGAGATCTATGTTCACAAATAACATAGGACCAGATATGTATTAACCACACCAATGCATATATAATCAAACATACAAGAATATGGAGGAAAACTTGAATACTTTATTAATATCAAGAATAACAAGAGGATTATAACTAATTGTTCTGACCCAGCATCATCCTCCAGTAAGAAATCCCTTCTTCACCTCAAGTAAAGCTTAGATCACTCAACACTATGAAGTTTCACCAGAAAACCAACAACACTTCTCTACAAGATACAAGATTCCAGCCTCTGGATCTCTGTGATGAGGGATCCATATATAAATGATTGTAGGGGGTGAGTCATCTTCTGGGGTTTTTATTAGTGTCATCTCTCTGGTAGTTCTTGATTCCACTTGGAGACTGATGATCTCTTACTCATCCCTGGTCGAAAACAGAGAGGCAAGTGTCAGAGGGGAAGCTTCTGGAAGATTCTATGATTTTCCACCTCACAAACTGTCTCTGCCATTTGTCCATTCTCACCCATCGCACCCTACAGAGGGGCTATCTAGTATGCATCGCACCCTTTACACTGGGAAGGTGATATGCATCGCACCCTCTGCACTGGGTATTCAGTATGGTCCAGTTTTGACCATTTCTGAGCAGTTTTTAGTGGATAACTTTTGGGAGATGATGTAATCAACTGACCTTCTTCCTTTAGGTAGTGAAGCAAAAATTTTAGGGACTTAGAAGCCCTCAATTTATGGACATTTATGATTGGGGTTGTAGTGCCCAAAAATGTCTATAATAGCTTGCTAGGCAAGCGATGTCTTCTTCTAGTCTGGAAGCTAACATAGAATAATTGTGATCCATGTCCCTCATGCTTTCTTCTAGAAATATGCATGAGTCCCTTTGAGTTGATGCCTCTACATCATTCTCTTGATCCATAGCCAATTCTTCTCTTCTGTTGTTAGATCTCTGCTTTGATACCATGTGAAAATTTCTAACCCGAAATTCTACTGCAGCAACTGATCTATTTCACCTACTTATTCTTCATAATAAGTTATTTACGAAATCCCATTAGCAAACATTAAAATAAATTCTACTACAGTTATCACATAATTACATAGATAAAAAATACATGCACAAGAACAAATCACATCAACACAGTTGTTTTTGGACAATTGTCCCCGAAAAACCTAATGTGAGAAAACCGGTGCAACAAATGAGGGTTTTATTAATCTTCAACAACAATCGCTTTACAAGGAGTGATTTTACAGAGAAATAGAGAGGAAACACCTTCGATTTTCCCTTGGAAAATTTCTGACACCCTGGAGACGCTTCTCCCACTTCAACATCACCACTGCATCACTCTGCGTGGTTCTGCGTTCCTCTGCGTCAACCTGTGTGAGAGTTGTGTCTCCCCTAGACTGCATCTCCCTCTGTGCTATCTCTCAATATGCTTGCATCACCTCCTTCTCAGTCACTGACTGTTTCCGATGCCCTCATCTTCCTCCACCCTGCTACTCTCCCTATGAAATCGATCTCCTTCTCTTTGAGAATAGATTTTCCTTGGGATATTGAGTATCTGCCGGTGTTTCTCCAAATGATCCTCAAGTCTTCTCTTATAATTTTCCTGTTGATGAATCAACAGCTGAGATTAAGTCTCTAATAAAGACTAAGATTCAAACAAACTTGATCCTTGTCTCTTAGAAACTTCTCACTCTTATCTTTATCAATACCCATTAATATTTTTACTTTCCTAAGTTTAGGCTTAGGAACCTATTAAAAATATTAATTCTTTTAATAACTCCTCATCCGGGTGGAATTTCTCCAAACGATTTATGGGTCTTGGAAATGTCATGTGCCTTAGCATCTCCACCAAATTTCAAGGCTAGAGCACATATGATGCTACCCAAAATCAACACTAACAACTTTTTTGAAGGCATAACACTAGGTACAAAACTAAGACAAGGAACTTTATATAACCCTAGGAAAATAGTTAAAAAGAAACTTCCATAAAGAGTTCATGTTGGTGAAACAAGTGGGCTATAAGTCCCTCATTTATATATCAAATTAAGTAACCCTAAATCTAATCCCCCTTTCTTCCTCTCTCATGAACTTATAGCTTCATTTTTATTTGTTGCAACCTTTTTGTGATTTTAATATTATATTTGTAATTCAATTGCTTAGAAAATAAAAATAGTCACGGCAATGGTTACTTTCCTAATAAATGGTCAATGTATCATGTATTATTTCATCATAAACCATACATGTCCAAGCTCAAATCTAGTCATTCATTAACATAAACATGACTTCTGACATATGATTTAGGGGTCAAAATCGAAGGTATTACATTTGAATAGAGGATTTTTTTGCATAAATGAGCTTCAATTTAAATTTAGGATTTGCACATTGCATGGAGATATCATGGTCTCTATAAAAAAATAATTTGGATAGGGTTTGAAAATATTTTTGTTTTAACCTATTCCATTCTTTAGTGGCAAACTTCAAAGTTCATTTGAATACTAATTAAAGGGATTGCTAGAAATAAAATATATATATATATATAAGATACAATAGCTACTCTATGAAGTATACATGATACCTGGCTAAGGAGGGGCCCTACCTTAGACAACACATTGGTTTATGGATGAAATAAGTCACTAGATACTCAGCACACCATTTATTGAATTGAAATTAAAAAGGATTTTATATTGCGGAAAACTAGAATGACAATAAAGGACTTACTTTTAATTAATCAAATCTCACCCCTACCTTGCTAACTAGGTAGGTTTTTACACATAATGTTCTCTATATAATTTAATCAATGAAATTGATGGACAAAAATGAGAATCAACCTATTCCATCCTATTACATAAACTCTCCACAAGATAGAAAAATTCATGTGCATGCTAACTTAATTAGTTGTATGACAAAAGTGGGTTGAGTCATTCATTTCTCTGTAAGTCACTATTTCTCATTTTCCTACGTGAGGAGATTGGTTTTTTAACTATATGACTAGTCCACATATGACAATTGTTCGATTCACTGATGTGCTATTACAACTGGCACAAAGTTAGACCACCCTTCCTTGGAGTTATAGAAATAATCTTAAGTGAGTTTAGCAGCCATTTCATCAACCATGGCCTCGTTCTAGAGTTTTCCATCCTCTGAATCTACTGCTTCCTTCACAGTTCTAGGATCATCATCAGTAATAGATAAAGAAAAATTTGAATAGAAAGAAGATGGACTATACCTTTCTCGCGACTTTCTTTCTCGACTGATCTTCTCACACCCGGAGTTTGTGGCTATTCATATTCTGATTCCTCCTCTGCTGTAGATTCTGATTCTTCCTCCTTTAGTTGAAACTCTATCTTCTCAGGTTCCTTTGGTTGGACTTCATGTTTAATAACATCTTTTACCTCTCTGAACACCACATCTCGGCTATACACAACCTTACTTGTGACTGGGTTCCAAAGCTTATAACCCTTTAAACCATCCTTATACCCAATAAAGATGCACTTTTCAGATTTACTATCCAACTTGGTTCATTTCTCTTTTGGAACATGTACATATGTGCATCACATCCAAATACCCTCAAGTGTGAAAGAGAGGGTTTCTTACTAGTCCATACCTCTTGTGGAGTCTTATCCTCCAACGCTGATGAAGGTGA